>JBBYHK010000018.1:9641927-9654177 GCA_038382065.1 Adansonia grandidieri | reverse complement strand
GAAGGGTATTTGAATTTTGAGCTACCAGACCAAACTTGATGATTCAATTAATGAAAGCCATATGTTGTACTATTATTACTGCTATAATAATGATAATATAAAAAATAATACGAAAGAAAACGGAATATCAATCAGAATATGCTTTTTCTCTTTCCCACCAGCCAAAACCAAGGTTAGGTAAGGGACAAACAAAGCCCACCCACTTTGCCCACTGGATCACGAAACTGCGTTCTTCATTGTCGTTTAGTTCATCAAAATCCTCAAAATACCATCCTTTTCCATTGCCAAATAAACGACACAAATAAACGCCTTTTCCCACAAATACCCTTAAAAGACATTCTTACCCTTTCAAGTTTTTTTGACTTAAAAGTTAAAAACCACTGTGCCAGGCCAGCTCTGGACAAAAGTCTTATCTTACAGATCCACGCTCGAATCGCAAGTCGGCTAGCAACTGAAAACACTTATTGGCATAGGTTTAACCAACAAATCAACTCCACAAGTAAAACTGAATAACTGATGTCTCCTTCTTTGGACAGTAACGGCGATATCGCGGCTCCGGTTTCGGGACGTTTCGCCTCTGTTTACAGTGAGGTCCAAACGAGTCGAATCGACCACGCTCTTCCTCTACCTTCTGTTCTCAGAAATCCCTTCAAAATCGTCGATGGTCCCCCTAGCTCCGCCGCCGGCAACCCTGGTTCTTTACTCTTCTATCTTCACTTCTCAATTCTTCTTTTTCATTTTAGATCCATCTCTTTTTTATCTAGATCTTGATGCAACTAACGGTGTATTCTTTAGCTCAGTTCACTGAACTGGAACTTTGTTTTCCTTTTAAAATAAAAGAAAAAAGGGTTTTAGGTTCTAAATGTAAAGATTTGTTCTTGGCAGATGAGATTGCAAAGCTGTTTCCAAATCTGTTCGGGCAACCATCGGCGATGTTGGTGCCAAATGGAGCCGACTCTCTCCAATCTGAGCAGAAGCTGAAGATCGGGGTTGTTCTGTCTGGAGGACAGGCACCTGGAGGTCACAATGTGATTTCTGGAATTTTCGGTTCGTCCTTTTCTTCATTACACGCTTCCACAGCATTGCTTGTGTTTTTATAATTATGATATTTGTAATAATGGAAGTAAAACTTGATCTTGTTTTCCTCTGGAACGACAGATTACTTGCAGGATCGCGCGAAAGGTAGCATTTTGTATGGATTTAGGGGAGGCCCTGCTGGGATCATGAAATGCAAATATGTAGAATTGACTGCAGATTATATTTACCCTTACAGAAATCAGGTATCATTTGATGGTTTTTTGCAGAAATGCAAATAACTTTGTTTTTATTTGGCTTTATAGCAAAACGTAGTACCAAAAGAAACAAGTAAAGCCTTAACAATTGCCTTGTTCCTGTTCTAAATGAATGATGCATGATCAGATATTAATAGTGTTTGGTGGTAATATTGCTGTGGATGTTGATTGTTTATTAGTTTGAAATTTCTACATTATTAAGCATGTAAATGGTCGGTTGAGTATCTGATAAGTAGCTTTAGCTAAATATTGCCCTTTCTGGAGAATGGAACAGTTTAAACAATACAAAAACAAGGCATGGCAACGTGTTATGCCACCTATATAATGTTATAAGTTCATGTTATTGCCATTATTGATCTTATGTTGTCTTATGCTTTCATCTATGCATGCACAACATACTGATTGCATTTTTTTTATTTTAACCAGGGTGGCTTTGATATGATCTGTAGTGGGAGAGACAAGATTGAAACTCCTGAGCAGGTTAGATTCTTTCCATAAGTAATGCAAGTTTTTGAGTTTTTACAACTAATGGGGGCTGAGTTAAGTGGGTGTAATTTTCAGTTTAAGCAAGCTGAAGAAACAGCAATGAAGCTTGATTTGGATGGGCTTGTTGTTATTGGTGGGGATGATTCAAACACAAATGCTTGCCTCCTCGCTGAAAACTTCAGGTACAGTTAGGAGAATTTTTTTTTTATTGTAGAGATATATAGGTGCTGGTGTAAAGTATACCTTATCCCTTCACTTCGCTGGTGTGAGTTTGTTTCTTAATTTGTCAATCAGGGGTAAAAATTTGAAAACTCGGGTGATTGGGTGCCCAAAAACCATCGATGGTGATTTAAAATCCAAAGAGGTTCCAGCAAGTTTTGGATTCGATACCGCTTGCAAGGTAAGGTTATATTTGCCTTCACGTTTTATATACTGCTTCCACTGTATGTGCCACTGTGGTTGGATGCATACTCATGTTTGGCTACCTTCATATTAGATATATGCTGAAATGATTGGAAACGTCATGATTGATGCACGATCGACTGGAAAATATTATCATTGTAAGTGCTTGAAACCTTCAAATTTCGAGAACCTTTTGAAAAGAGTTCATGCTTGTGTGATGCGCACAAAGTTTACTACTTTTTCGACCTGTGTATTCATTTACACCACTCCACACCTATCCACCATTAAAAATATGGTTAGGATAGAAATGACCTCTTTCCCGCGCTTGCTTACCTGTTATTGTTTTTGTTGGTAACACTGTTCAACTTCATTTATCTGGTGTAGTTGTACGGCTCATGGGGCGTGCAGCATCACACATTACTTTGGAATGTGCTTTGCAGACTCACCCTAACATTACCATTATTGGAGAAGAGGTATTTTATAACTTTTGTTGCTTGTCACCGATAAGTTTGCATATGGTTTACATTTCTAACAGTTTTAGGACATTTCTGTATTTATTAGAATTTTGCACTCTATTATAGTTTGAGTTTTAGGCTTTTTTACTAATTGCCTGCAGATAAAATTATAAGCAAAAGTTTTCTTTACAAATTCAATGCTGATCGGGGCATGTCTTTTTGCAGGTTGCTTTCAAGAAGCAGACGCTTAAAAGTGTCACTGACTACATGGTTGATGTCATTTGCAAACGAGCGGAACTTGGTTACAACTATGGCGTTATTCTCATTCCTGAAGGTCTCATTGACTTCATTCCTGAGGTACTTTTGGTCATCAGCTGGTTTATTCTTATAATGATTTCGTAATCAGGAAATTTAATCCTCTGCTGTTTGCAAACATCATCATATTTTTACTACTTGACTGATATTTATCTGCTTTTATGTGCTCCAGGTCCAGCAGCTTATTGCTGAACTAAATGAAATTCTGGCACATGATATTGTTGATGAAAATGGGCTATGGAAGAAGAAACTTACAGATCAGTCTCTAAAGCTTTTTGATTTCTTACCTCAAGCAATTCAAGAACAATTGATGCTTGAAAGAGATCCACATGGAAATGTTCAGGTATTTACTTTGTAATGATGTTCCTTTACTGATCTTTGTTTGCCAAAGTATTTGTCGGCTTTCAATATTTATATGTCTGTTTTTGTCTAGGTTGCCAAAATAGAAACAGAGAAAATGCTCATTCAAATGGTTGAAACAGAATTGGGGAAGAGGAAGCAGCAAGGCTCTTATAAAGGCAATTTTAAAGGACAGTCACACTTTTTCGGGTACTTATTGCTATATCTATGAAGAAATGTCGTTTTAAGTAGGTTTAAACTTTACAGCTGGCTGACCTGACCCATAGGGTGTATTTATTATGGGGATAAAAAACTTGATTCTTGCTGACAACATCTTTCCTTATCTGATTTATAATTTGCAGATATGAAGGAAGATGTGGTTTGCCAACTAACTTTGATGCCTCCTACTGCTATGCTTTGGGCTATGCTGCTGGAGCTCTCCTCCATAGCGGAAAAACTGGGTTGATATCATCGGTTTGTTTTCCTCCCTTTCTCTGCTTTCTTGCCACCTCTCAGCACTTGTCCTTCAGTAATCGTTCTGGATCGATGTTGTTATTCAATTGTGCTTTTAAACTCACGAGCTAATCATTTTGTTTTTACATTTGTAATGTCTACAGGTAGCAAATTTGGCAGCCCCAGTTGAAGAATGGACTGTTGGAGGGACTGCTCTTACATCATTAATGGATGTGGAGAGGAGGCACGGTATAGTTACTTCACCTTATCACATCAAGCAACTGTCTTATAGAATTTTCATTTCTTCTTTCCTTGGTCAATGTATTCTGGTGACGAACACTTGTAGAATGCACTTGACCTCATTCTTGGATTAAAAGTTCCATACCATGTAATCAGTGGCATCTGCACAGCGGCTTTTAATGAGTAAATTTGTAATTCAGAACAAGAAAGCATCACAGTAAGGCATTGCAAGCCTTTGTCTACCCTAAATTAGGGTAGAAATAGTCTTCAGAAAATATCATCGCCTCCTCCTGTGCACTTTGCCTCTTTTTGTTACTTTTCTTCACAATGATTAAAGCACTTCATTAACATTGAAATGTTTTGCAGGTAAATTCAAGCCTGTTATCAAGAAGGCAATGGTAGAGCTCGACGGTAAGAATTTCTTTTCTGTTGCCTTTGTTTTATATATTAATATTACATGCCAACACCAGTTTTTGATGCTACTGGCTTTGTTGGACCAACTTGAAACTAAACCACAACTTGCTGTAACGGTTGTGCAGGTGCCCCATTCAAGAAATTTGCTTCCATGCGGGAGGAGTGGGCCCTTAAGAACCACTACATTAGTCCTGGTTGGTTATAAGTTCTATACATGTCAACATCTCGTCTGTGGTCTCCTATGCAGTATTGTTAAATCTGGTCATAATGTATGTTTAATGGATTTTGGTTGCAGGTCCTATTCAATTTGTTGGGCCAGCTTCCAATGCTGTAAACCACACTCTGCTCCTGGAACTTGGTGCTCAAGCTTAAGAGTTATTGATTATAAAAATATGACTGCTTTCATAGAATCTGAGATGTCATGTCTAGAATAGCAAGGCAAACTTAGTGTCTGTTTTGCTTGTGAAGCTCATGTTTCTCTTTCTTCAAGAATTTTGACAATTTTGTTATTTACACGTTGACGTTTTTGGAGGTTGAAATATATATGTGGATTTTGAAGCTCTAATAACCAATTATATGTTACATTTTCACTTGTTTTTGTTGATTAATATATTTGGCAATTATTTAGCTATCAAGCTGACTCTGGCTTGGGTTTCGACGTAGTCCCTAGGCCATATCCACCAGCCCAAAGAAGGATTCCATAAGAGGAAAAATCCATTGACCGGGAGCTCAAAACGCGTATTAAGGGACTTTAAGTTCAAGGAAGAATAAAGGAGATTTCATGGATGAATTTAAGATGAAACTAAAGCTAATGGACCCGTTGGAGGAGTGTACCCATCTCTTTATTGAGCACTAGTAGGAATCTAGGATCTTTTATTTTTCTTAAGAGATTCCATGTTTTTTCCGTGACATATGTATTATTCTTTCATCCTGCTCAAACCTAAGAAACCAGCCACCATTGTCTTGTTTGCGCAACAGCCATCAGATTGGTGGGACATCATCAGCAAATCTACCCAAGTCTCATCAAGTGAAAGTGCCTCATTTGCCAAACCACTAGCAACTCTTATTTAGCATCCCTTTCCTCTTTCAATGTTCGCATACATGCATCAACTTAATTTTGAGGGTTTTATTCCGTAGCATAACATATTCGATGGATTCATGAACCCAGATTCCTCTTCCCAAGTCTTTCGAATCGCCTTCCACTCGAAATATTCTGCCATCCACCATAGGCTGTAACCAACAATGCCAGTAATGGATCATTCTTAGGTCTCAACCTAATTCAAAAATGAGAAAGCTATGCCAGGCCTTTCTTTTTCCATCTAAAGCTGACCAATGAAAATGTAGCAAACCATCTTCCCCGACCTTCGTCTGTTGCCTGATATGCATCGGATAGGTTGCTTGATTGCTTATTTTATTGAACCCATCACGTGGAATGTGGTACAAAGTGGTAATCATTAATCAAACTCGATCATAATCATTGTTACTTTTATCCAGCTTTGTAAAATGACGACCCAAATCATGCTACAAGACAACAATGCTAATGCAAAGTATCATAGTCAGATGCAAGTATTTTTCTTCCTTTCCAAAAAAAAAAAAAAACTGCTATATGTGCCCCAAACTAATAATTCCACCAAAATTAAAGGATAATATTGCCCATGACTGACGATTTAGCAATGATGAGATTAAACATTCTGTTTCTCTGACCACAATTTTTTTAACCTTATCTCGGCCTCTATCTCTGAACCAAGTTGGAGATGAGTCCAAACGAGAGTTGGCATCAGGGTTCCTAATGTCCTTTACCAAGCAAATCCTTGCCTTTAGAATAGACAAGTCAAATGGTATATAGAGTAGCCATCTTCGATATAATAAAGGAGATATGATGAATTCACATGGTGCACAATGTCCTTTCTTTGCATGCCCAAAGAGAAAAGAGAGTAAAGCAATTTTGGTTAAGCATATCAAATCATCTCAAAAGAAGCGTTAAAATTTTAGTAGTAGTTTTGTAAGCATCAACTTATAACAACCCAAAACATAAGTTGTGTGCAAGAGACAAGTGATAAAACAAGCGACTGGCTTGGAAGGAATAGAAACTTTTAAATGTACTTGCCTTTTTCTTTTTCTCTTTTTTTTTTTTTTTCGTTGCAAAGCTTTGGAGTATTTCCAACTTTACTACTCCTGAGAAAAAAGGTGACGCCCAAGGTCTAGTGCTACGAGCCTAATATGGTTCAAAAACATAGCCGCTTTGGTCCCAGTGTCTATGCCACTGCTACGGGGCTTTTCTCGAGGTCGAGGATAACTAGATAAGTACGTTTGAGAAAAATTTTAATTTTCTCTTTTTTTTTTTTCTTTTGAACTAAGGAAAAGGCTGATGTCGGTCAAACAAAAAGATGAAATTCTTATTACCAAATAAATTTCATAGTTGATTCAAATTCAATTAGCAATGGCCCAAATCCACGTCTTTTACCCAGAGATGTCTCAAGCAAAGTTGCAGGGTGACACGCAAACAGTACAGTACTGACGCTCCCTCAAGATTTCAGAAAGTAATCCTTTCAAAATCTAAGACCATTAACAATCATAGCTTAGCTAGGTCCCCTCTCTTACATCGTGTAAACCCTAGATTGTAATGTCCGGTGGTCTGTTAGCCTAGCTATTTTTTCAAACATTTAAGATTGAATGTTATTACCCTTGGAGTATGTACGCATGTATACGTAGTAATAGTAGGTTGGTCACCGAAAAATGACACTTCCTCATTAAAGGATCAATATTGAGTACTTCTGTTTTTAAAATTTAAGAAAAGTATTCAAACAGTACTCTTTTAGCTGGAAATGATACGTAATCACTTAGCAAACAAACAAAAAAAAACAAGCTGGGTGGGAGGAGCTTGTTTCTTCATCATAAAAAGTGCACATGTCACATTCTGATATGTCAAAACTAAACAGTTGCGAGACAGCTTAAGCCTTGTAATGCTTCGACATAGCAATGGACCATGTGATTCTGATGCTAACAATAGATAAAATAATAAATGAGCAAACCGATCGATATACTTGATGCACTTTCATTCCTATATCACAGCCACAGAACCATTGACATTGTACTTTCTGGGTAGGGAAGGCTAGCTATTGCAGAATTTAAAAGAAAACAAAAAAAAAATGGAAAGATTATATTGTTTATTGCTACAACCCCATGAAACATGGAAACCATTACCAATGCATAATCACGGAAACTGCCCACTGAAAAAGCTCTCTGCCGAATATGGTGACTGGTGAACAACACTGAAAAATAAATACCTTTAATCATTCAACTCAAAAAACCTTTTACTCCAATTAAATTAAATTCATCTTAATCTTATGCTTTGTTATTTTCGTCCTTTTCAAAATCGTGACCCATAAATTTCTGCAAGTTCACAGTTAATTCAATTTTACATGATGTATAGTAATCGACGGAACTCAAGTCTCTTTATTATAAAATGTTTGGTTTCATAATCTAGTTAGTGACTTTTTGAGGTCCATTATCTTGTCCTAACTTGACGGCCGGATTTTATGTATAGAAAAATAATAATAATAATAATAATAATAATAGGATGAGTTTGGTCGCGTAGCCTTAATAACAGCACTGGACTGGAATGGATTATTATTCAAGACTCTTCAAGCCATGGGGCGAGAAGAGAGTGATGAAGTAAAGCTATAACAATAACACAAGGCAGTCGCCATCAAAAGAGAAATGGGTTCTTTCACCCAATTTCAACAGATGAAAATAATGTGTGCCTTTTAGGTATTCTATTTTAGCTTGCACATGGCTTATCATTTCTGTCACAAACAAAAGCCACTAACAAAGAGTGGGGGGGGGGGGGGAACGCTTCTAAAAAATCTCATCCATTCTATTGTTTTCTCACCCTTCCTCTCCTTTTAGATTCCCAAATCCCCACACTCTTTCAGTATCCTACAACTCAACCACTTACCCATCAACCTTTCCCTCCTTGGGGTCCAGTTTAATTTGTCATTTTTGTTAGCCCTCAATTATATATGATTTTGCATAGTTTCAACCGTGCGATTTGATCTCTTTCTTTTCTTTTTTATTTTCCTTTTTAAGACCCATTTGACTTATGTTCATCACATGGTTCATATTCATGGTGTTGTTTCTTTTCCTTGTGGGTGGGGTCTGCTAAACTTCAACATTATTTTTATCTATTTGTTGATTTTTCAACCATTTTATATTTATTTACGCTGTTTGTGCTTTTTACAACCCTTTAGTTTGACGACTTTACATCTTATTATCTATTTTTTACACTTCACCGAAAAAAAAAATCTGAAAACTTCAGGTTCAAGTCTTCATATACTTGGAAAGAAAGGGTTTGCTTTTTTTCTTCCCATTATAATCACACCCAACTACACAGAAGTTTAAATCGAACTGGACCCAAATTTTGGCCATTGAAATTTGGTTATTCTTAATGCTGGATTGTCCGAGTAATTGCTTTTAAAAGGACTGCTCTCTCTCTCTCTCTCTCTCTCTCTCTCTCTCTCTCTCATGGATTGGAAAAAGGTTAGCGAAATTGGCTGGTAGTGACAGCGAGAATTACCTAACACAACGCTTTAATTTACATCCTCCTTGTTATCAACTATCTGGGGCTTAATCAACCCAGGCCAACAATCGAGTGTCAATTATTCATTTCTCTCTTTGATAAAAAAATTACAGTAAGGATATAATTTTAGATTAAATCAAATGTTTTTTTAATGAATAAAAACATAAAATGTTGGATGTCAATGCTATTTTTTTTTTAACCCAAATAATGAAGAGAGTCCGTGAATATGAGCACCAATATATGTACATCCTCCACATGCCATCATGAAGTGACATCACTCACTTTAACTTAAGAGGGTGGCCAACCCACTTTGCATAGCATCTCTTTACTCAAATTTTTAATCATTTTTTCTTTTCTTTTCTTTTCTTTTTCCTTAGGATACACAATCATCAAGAATCTAGCACATCAACTTCCTAGGTTAAAGGATCGAATGGCTAGGATATTCTCAATAGACCCTTTTTATTTAATTTTATTCTTCGCGTTTCAATTTATTGCTACCTATTTAAAATAATATGATCGATGCTACAATATTCGTGACTTGAAATATGCCTAAGTATGTATATCATCTGTAAATGTGATCATAATTCAATAAGCAGTTAAGTGTGATTTAGCACTTAATAATACCTTGAAGTTGAAGACAATTCTATAGCTTGTTAGATTTTTTTTTTTTTTAAAAGGTATTTTCTTTTGTTTCTCACTTGTTATTTGTATTATTTAATATTTTGTTACCTGATGTGTTTAGAACATTTTTTTTAAAGCTAATTAGATTATAATTTATAATAAATATTTTATATTAAATATAATAACTAATTTGATGAATTTTAGTACATCAGAACGAATAATTTAATATGATAACTTTTAAAAATATATTTAAGAAAACTATATTATTTATACTTTATTGTTAACAACGTAATGGTGACAATAATAATAGAAATTTTATTGAAAGTTAAAAGGAGAGAATGATTAATTATAGAGAGAAAATAAAGAAAGGGATTAAATGGCATTGGCAACCATGCTGTTAAATGATCATTATTATTATTATTATTATTACTACTATAACTTGGGAATCTAATGTACATTTTTATTTTTAGCTTTATTATTTATGGATTTTAATAACACGCATTTCTCTTTTTCATAATTCATCATTTACCCACCATAAATTAGAATCAACCATCTAATTAATTCCGATGCTCCCAACTTTGTCGTTCTTTTTCAGTTGTCCCCCGAAAAAACAAAGCTAAAAGCCTAAAAGGTGAAGAGTGAATACAAAGAGAAAAACATTTGCTCTATTTTCCCCTTTCCTTATTAACATTTTCTTTTATTCTTTTATTCTTCGGCGGTATCCCCCCTTCTCGTCCTTCACTCAAACAACAAAACTCTCACCTTTCCTGTTTCCTCTTAATAAAAAAAGAAAAAAACATAACAAATTCTCACATTTTTCCCTTCATCTTTCTGTTTTTTTTTTTTTTTTTTTGCTACCAAAGAAATGGAGAGCCAAAGAACTGTAAACAAAGAACCCAAAAATCTATCACCATGCAGCAGTAGAAGAAGAAGCAGTGCAAGTAACCATTCAAGTTCACCAGAATTTGAGTTCTGGATGGTCCGAAACCCGTCTTTGCCTCAACCCGATCTCATTTCCGCCGACGAACTCTTCGTTAACGGCGTTATCCTTCCTCTCCATCTCTTACCCAATAAACAACAGGAAGAGAACCCACAATCCGGCCCAAATCCACCAGCATCAGTACCTCCCATGCCTGACCCTGAACTCGAACCTGGCCCTCCTATAACATCGGAGCCCGTTATTGTCTTGTCAGCTTCGAAACGTTGGGCAGATATTTTTAAGAAAGAAAAAGGCAAAAAGGGGACGAAATATCAAGAAGACATGGATAAAGAGAAAGAGAAGAAAAAAGAGAAGAAGAGTCAAAGTGGAGCGAGTCCAGCTGAGTTGAACATAAATATTTGGCCTTTTTCACGGAGCAGATCCGCAGGCACTAACGGGACGCGACCCACGATGACTGCGGTTGCGGCTGGTAACCGGAAGGTGAGTAGCGCCCCGTGTTCCCGAAGCAACTCGGCGGGTGAATCTAAGTCTAGAAAGTGGCCAAGCAGCCCCAATCGGGCGGGAGTTCACTTGGGCCGAAGCAGCCCAGTTTGGCAGCTTCGGCGTGGAGGTTCTGGTGCTAAGAGCTTCGATGTTATGGGTCGGAGTACTGAAATGAACAGCGGTAAGAAAGAAGTCACCGAAACCCGTCGTGGTAAAATTAACGGTGGCAACAAGGATAACAAAGCCAAGGCTTTGAATTTGAACGTGCCAATGTGTATTGGGTATAGGCATCATTTAACTTGTAGAACCGATGAAAATAGTGCCATCCTCGCCGGTATTAGTACCGGCAGCGATGGAAACGGTAAAAGCAGGAGCGTCGACGGCGGAAATGGTAGTAACTTTTTTAATTTGCGCAATCTTTTCAGCAAGAAAGTTTATTAAAGTGTGTTAATCATTATTAACCTTTTTTTCCCCTTTTTAGCCAACTATTATTAAGTTGGATTTTTATAGTAATTTTCTTGTTTATCCTTTTTGTTTTCTCCCTTGAATTATTGTGTAAATAGAAAATTAGTTCTCTTAAGTCTTAACTTTTACCTTTAATTGTTACAATTTTAAGTATTTTAATTAGAGATGTAGATTTTTCATTTTTGCCACTTGGAAGAGTTATTTCACTTTGTTGTCGGCTTTCTTTACTTTTTTTTTTTTTTTTGCCTTTTATTTTGTATATTTATGTAAATATATGTTGGAAATCATGAGCTTTATTTTGAAATTCATCTGCCTTACTGTTTGTAAAATATCAATACATATTTATTAGAAATAAATACGCAGTATACATGTATATATATATATATATATATACATATATATATATATGTGTATATTTCAATTGAGGACTGAGGAGACATTCCAATTTCCGAGTCACTGTCTGGAACTAGAATTTAGCACTAAAAAAAAAAACATGTCCAGATTGTAATTAAAACCAACGCGGCCGAGGAAGGGCTTCAGGGCTTGGCTTGGGTGGCTTTGCTTCTTGTATAAGGCCCTCTCGAGCACAAAAGCCAACTTATAGAACCCAAACCCCAAACTGAATCGATATTTTAATTTCCCCCGGACTCAAAAACAAAGAAAAGAAAAAACCCCATGCCATGCCAAAGCCTAACATCGTAAATGATGATATTTAAATGTATATGCATTTGTGTGTCCTTTAATTATGTTATATCTTTTAGTTCGT
>JBBYHK010000018.1:9609315-9625151 GCA_038382065.1 Adansonia grandidieri | reverse complement strand
ACTTGGAACATGATGCTAGTGACTTTGGATTCCTTGGACATAGATTTCTTTTTTTCTAGTACCAGCGATATAAACAATGACTATATAACGTCAAAGGGCTTGGCCTCTTTGTTTCAATCATCACTAAGTTGAAAGCCGAAGACGTGAAGGGGTAATTTGGTGCAAGACTCATGCTAAGATCTCTTAGATTATGGGCCTCTCTTTTCTTTCCAAACCCATGGACTGCAGCGGTGAAATGTGACTGACCGTGATTGGGCAATGCCAGCATGGGCATGATAATCCCAATCCCCAACAACAAGTGTGGGTCTCAACTCAAGCGGGAGCCCGGCTGTGAAGTACTACGGCAAAAAATGAAAAATGGGTTGGAAATGGCCGATGGGAAGGATACCTGTACGGCAGTGAACGTGAACGTGGCATCTATCATGAGCCAAAGCAAAAAAAAGTCGGATTATTATGACATGAAAATCAAGCAATGCTCTTACCGTCGCTGATACGGGAAAATCAGAATTACTAAAAAAATATACTTTAAAATTATCCACATTTTTATTAGTACATTACTAAAAATAAAATCACTGTGTGATTCCATCTCTTGATTGTGCAGTCTCCAGAGAGTACTTTCTTCTTGTCTAGGTTGTCTCTACTGTCTCTCTCTCTCTCTCTCTCTCTCCCCCCACTCCCATGAGGGGAACTTAGGATTTGTCTTTCTTCCTTCCTTCCTTCCTTCATGCCCTTAATTCTTCAGAACTTAACAGTCAACTTTTTGAAGAGAAAGATTGCAACTTTCCTGTAAAATCCTGATCTTGACCGGAGCGCAAACCCTAGCTTCCATGGCAAAAACAAGACCGGGGCTTTCTGCCGCCAAGCCCAAACCAGGGAAGAAGGACCTTGACTCTTACACCATCAGGGGCACCAACAAAGTTGTCCGAGGTACTTTTTTACATGTAGATATACGTCGACAATTACGTAATGCCATAAAAAATTGTTGCTTCGGTGATGTCGAAAATGTTTTCTGGGAATTTCGAATCTTGGCATTTCGTGTTTGTCAATATGAAATTTTCAAATATGTCGAGTAACGTTGGTTTTGATGGTTAAGAACTGAAACTTTGGTTGGTTTGGTAGTCGGGTTTTGCTTGTTGATGGGTTTAATGGATGCTTAGGCATTCGTGTTGAAAGATGTTTAGTCTATTGGCAGAGTTAAGGTTGGTGGTTTTGCACCGGGGGATCTTTAAATGCATCGATCAATGCATGTTAACATCAATGTATTTTCAAATAAGTGTGTTTTTAGAGGTGTAGATAGATGTTAAGTAATGTAGTGTGTGATGGCTTACGCGTGAAAGTTTGATGTTTTTGCAGTTGGGGATTGTGTTCTGATGCGTCCTTCCGACACTGGTAAGCCCCCCTAGGTGGCACGAATTGAGAAAATTGAATCAGATAGCAGGAATAATGTGAAGGTTCGAGTGCGGTGGTATTATCGTCCCGAGGAATCACTTGGCGGAAGGAGGCAGTTCCATGGAGCAAAGGAGCTGTTTTTGTCTGACCACTATGATGTGCAAAGTGCTCACACCATCGAAGGGAAGTGCATTGTTCATTCTTTCAAGAGCTACACTAAGCTTGAAAATGTTGGGGCTGAGGACTACTATTGTAGATTCGAGTATAAAGCTACTACTGGAGCCTTTACACCCGACCGAATTGCTGTGTGAGTACTATGATCTGTTGGTTTGTGAAATATAGTTTTTGCTTATTGGGAATATGGCATTGATTCTTTGGTGCCCCTGGGCTTTTCTCTTTTGAAGGTACTGCAAATGTGAGATGCCATACAACCCTGATGATCTTATGGTGCAATGTGAGGGCTGCAAGGACTGGTATGGTGTTAGATTCTTCCTTTTATGATTTCCTGGTGCCACATGCCCAATAATTCTGTAAGATTGCTTAATGCTCTCCTTACCATTCTTGTAGGTATCATCCTGCTTGTGTAGGCATGACAATTGAAGAAGCAAAAATGTTGGAACACTTTGTGTGTTTTGAATGTTCTGAGGATTATGTCAAAAGATCACAGAATGGATTTCGTGTATCACCAGTATCTGATGCAAAGGTAGGCCCATCTTTTGACCATTTTCCTATGGTTCAAGGCCACTTGTTTTCTCTTTAGACCTTAACCCATTTGGCTTTTGCTAATCCTCTAATAATACACCATTTGCCGGATCAATTTTTGGTTTCCTATGATGAAGTTTAGAAAGTAAGGAGAAATTAAAAGGAAGGTTCCTCCTGTGCAAATCATGCATGGAACAAAATGCAGTGTGAAAATGGTATTGACATATTGTTTTTCCAACTTCCAATAACAATTACAAATTCTGGTTGATAATTCGTGGAACTTATTTTGAACGGTGATAAGAGGTCTTGATTTGTTGCACAATGTTAGACTATGAACATTTACGTTGGTTTGTATTGGACCATATGTGCATGTTTATTTCAATCAGTGGTTTGTATTGGACTATATGTGCATGTTTATTTCAATAAGCATATTGTTTTTGGTAGTAGCTTACAAGTTCTTCATAGATGCCATTATCATCGTTGCTTCCTGGCTATTCCTGGGCTACATGAAAGTTCACAAAACAATGAATTGGACAATGCTTGACCTGAAAATAATGGCATGCATGGCATATATAGACTACACTCACTGGAAATTCTCAAGTTATTGTTGGTTACCCATGTTAGTATTACTGATAATATATGGCTGGAAAAGTTCATTTATTAGGTTAATATGAGGTATGGTAATCAATGCGTTGTATCTGGGAGGTTTTAGATGCAGTTTCATAATGTCTGATTATTTCTAGTCATTGTTGACATATATATATATATATATATAGTTTGACTGACTGACATCTCATTATATGATATTTGAATCGTTCCTACACATATGCCTGATTTGTTGATTGGTTGTGTCTTTATACGGCAGTGTACATAGTTATCATTTCCATTCCATAAAGTTTTTAAGATTAGCATTTCTTTTTGTTGGTCAAAACATTTTACCTAGAACATTAAGAGGTGGTTCGTGATTCATCCCGTGCTCTCTTTTAATTTTGCTAATTAGGCAAGTAGAACATCATAGAGAGGTACAGGCAATCATCTAATGCTATAGACATGAAGAGGGAAATTTTAGATATAAAAATATCAGTGCATATAAAGATAAATCCTTTTATCTGTATTCTTTGCTTAGAAAACAATAATATTCTGTTTCAAGGTTCTAGCTCATTTTTATGATCTTTTTACAGGTGGAGCCTAAACGACAGAAGAGATAAGTGAACCATGGGGAAATTTTGTTGCATGAGGGGCGAAGACTCTTGATGCATATATAGCTTGTAGCCTGTTGTTGTGTGAGTTTGTATAGTGCAGAAATTGTGTGCTTTGCCCGAACTGATGTTTGTTAGTAACGTGTGTTGAAGAGTCTGTATCTGTGTTAGGTTTAGGAGGTTAAGTCTGTGCAGAAGGGTCGATCCGTAGTTCTCTGATGTTGAACAAGGTTAAAAAAACCGGACTGGCAAACGGGTCAATCCGTAGTTCTCTGATGTTGAACCAATATTTGCTGTTGTAAGAACTTTCAAGTTATCCCCTTTCCAATCTTTCGTAGTTATGCTTTGCCATCTCACCACAAGCTAACTATGTTTTACTTAAAGAACCATTGCCAAAAGTTTCTGTTGGGAACTCGAGAAAAGCATTTTTCCCGAGTTTATGAGACTATGAATAAGACAAGGTGGTGCAAGATCGATTGACTTTGCAATCATGAAAAGTTGTCCATAGTTTCGGTTATTTCTCTGAAGCATTGCGCCTTTCATGGTGGGTTTGGTGTGAAATAGGATGGGCAAAACACGCAAAACCTCATTAAATCTAAAAAAAGGAAAAAGAGTCTTTTGATTGAAACCAGATTTAATTTGAATCTAAGCAGAAAACGAAGGTAACCGCTAGGATTCTCAGGTGGGGCAGCACTTTGCTGCTTTCCCTGAAAAACTCATTAAAAAAAAAAAAAAGGCCTGTTTCACTCACGTTATCAATGTGGATGATAAGCATTTGTTTTGCGCTTAATTTATGAAGAGTTAAAACTTCAATCGCCTTTTATATCAAACACAGCAAACTCCCCTCAAAATCACATTTCCTTCCGTTGTAAACATGGCAAACGGGGTTGATGTATCAGCCGCATCGAGACATGCAGTTCTTCTTCTTCTTCTTCTTCTCGCTATGAGTTCCATTGCATCTTTTGTAGAAGAGAGATCAATATATTTAGTTTTAATGGAAGGAGAACCAGTAGCATTTCATGGCGATGTTCTACCTAGCCACCATGGAAGAAGATTTGACCCCAAGAGGTTATAAAAAGAGCAAAATAATTTGCAGCTGTTATAATCATCATCACCATCTTTTCTTCATCTTTAACGTATCAGAAGGAAAATTGAAAATTAGTTTCATCTGCAAATCTCAGTATTTTTATATTAGATTACTGATGTTCAAATTAGAGCTGCGTTATTATCTCGTTAGCAATTTTAACAGTGTTTGCTTTCTACATGAATCATCAGTGAAGGTTCCAAAGTTCACGCAAAGAAGTTGGTAGATTCTCATGATCAAGTTCTCCAAAGCACTCTCGAGAACGGTAGCTATAACAAGCTATACAGCTTCAAACACATTCTTAATGGCTTTGCTGTCCACACTTCACCATCTCAGGTTGTTTCTTTGTACTTTGTCATCAGCATTGTTTTTTTTCTCAAGGGAAAACTAGAAATTCTCTCAGTCATCCGTAATTGTTATGAAAAAAATATTTCAGGCTAAGAAACTAAAACATGCTCCAGGGGTGAAGTTGGTTGAGAGAGATAGAAGAACCAAGTTGATGACTACCTACACTCCTCAGTTCTTAGGGTTACCTGAAGGCGTTTGGACCCAAGAAGGTGGCGATAGAAATGCTGGAGAAGGCATTGTTATCGGTTTTGTTGACACAGGCATTAACCCCTCGCACCCAAGCTTTGCTTACGACTTTCGTAATCCTTTCACGTCCAATATCTCTCATTTTTCTGGTGCATGTGAGACGGGTTCTCAATTCCCACTATTTTCTTGCAACGGTAAGATCGTTTCCGCCAGGTTCTTCATAGCTGGGGCTCAAACAGCTTCTCCTCTTAATGCTACAGTAGACATTCCTTCACCATTTGATGCCGTTGGCCATGGAAGGTAAGTAATGTATGAAAAACACGGTAATATATTCACTCTGTAATATTTATTTATTTGTTTGTAACGCTGGAGAAAAAAAATGTGCTTTGGGTCAGCCACGTTGCATCAACCGCCGCTGGAAATGCTGGGGTCCCTGTGGTGGTGAACGGCTTCTATTATGGAGGAGCAAGTGGGATGGCACCACGTGCAAGGTGTGTTTACTCCATTCCTAATTGTTTTCTGGTATTATGAGATAATTTTAGTACTGATATTGACTATTGTTTTCTTTTTTTTTTTTGGGAAAGAAGAGTTGCTGTTTACAAAGCTGTCTATCCAACAGTGGGAACCCTAGCCGATGTGGTTGCAGCAATTGATCAAGTAGGCAATGAAATCTATATCACCTAGCAAAAACAACCTATTTATATATTGAACTGGTCATGATTTACCTTCCTAAAAGAAAACACGATGCATGCGCTTTCATGCAAGTACCCACTATACTTTAATATTTCATGTGTTCCCTAAACAATGTTATAAAGATTGAATTCGAATAATTTTCCTGAAAACATTGCTAAAGTTAGCTTAACTAATAATTTGTGCTGTGACACCGCAGGCAGCAGCAGATGGAGTGGATATATTGACATTGTCGATTGGACCGGATGAACCACCACAAGATACAGTCACATTCTTGAGTATTTTCGATATAGCCATGTTATTTGCACGAAGAGCTGGAATTTTCGTGGTGCAGGCTGCAGGAAATCAGGGTCCCGGTCCTTCAACAGTACTGTCTTACAGCCCTTGGGCTGTTGGTGCAGCCGCTTCTAGGACAGACCGAAGATACCCTGGTTCTCTCCTCCTAGGAAATGGTCTAAACGTTCCAGGTGTGGGGTTGTCAGGTAATGCATAGTGTAACGTGAATAGTGACTTACTATGATGATCAGGTTCTAGGATGTTTTTCCGCGTCATTTTACTTGCCAAGATTTAGTAGATATTATCCTCTTTAGACACTTATGGGGTTAGTAAAGTTTTGTCATTTATAATAATAATTGAGCTCAAATGGTATCTTGCGAGACTCATGGGTGCCCAAAGAAAACATAAGATAACGCGGAGAAGAGATCCTGGAATCCGATCGTCAACTTATTTACTACTAGAAAACCCTCTTTTCATTTTTCATTTTTTTTTTACCGGCTGTGATTAGTTAAAACTTAAAAAAGTGATAACAATATATATGTTCTCTTTGCTAGCTCCAACTTTGGGAAATGGATCATTATTCTATAAGCTAGTTCTGGCTAAGGATGCAGTCAATTTAAATGGGACATTCCCTAGGACTCCACAGTATATCGAGGAGTGCCAATATCCGGAAGCTTTGGACCCTAATGTAGTAAGGGGTAGCATTGTTATCTGCACTTTCTCAGCTGGCTTCTATAACGAGACATCCACCCTAACAGCCATCATTGACACAGCAAGAATTCTTGGATTCATGGGTTTTGTTCTCGTTGCAAATCCAAGTTACGGCGATTTTATTGGGCAACCAATTCCTTATTCTGTTTCTGGCACTCTGATCCCAAAAGTAGCAGATGCGAAGGTAAAAGTTACCTTTCCGCAACAGGCAATTTCATTACCTATTGTTATTAACTAGCTCTGGCACAATCTTATGAGAGAATCAATTTCTTACGTTTGTTTGTAGATTATATCTCAATATTATGATCAACAAACATATAGGGATGCTAGTGGCTTTGTGAGACAGTTCAATGCAATAGCTGCCATACAAGACGGTAGAGTTGCTTCTTTTGGTGGCCAAGCACCCACTGTTAGCAGATTCTCTGCAAGGGGACCCGATTTAATTGACGTCAACAAGAACCTTGCGGATGTACTAAAACCTGATATTCTTGCCCCAGGACATGAAATTTGGGCAGCCTGGAGTCCCCTGAGTGCCCTTGATCCCATTCTAAGCGGTAATTAATCAACATGATCATCAAGCTTCTTACTAGTTCATATTATAGTTCTCATTGCTTGAAAACGAGAGTTGAATCAGACTTTGAACTACTTATACAGGATACAATTTTGCCCTGCTGTCCGGTACAAGCATGGCTGCTCCTCATGTTGCAGGAATAGCAGCACTAATTAAGCAAAAGTATCCTTCCTGGACACCGTCAATGATTGCATCGGCAATCTCTACCACAGCCACCAAGTTTGGTAATGATGGAGGGCTTATAATGGCCGAAGGATTTGATGTTGGGAGCTTGTATTCCTCTACTAATTTTGATTTGGGCGCTGGCTTCGTTAGTCCAAGTCATGCCATGGATCCAGGCTTAGTCTTATCATCAGGTAAAACCCTTGCACTTCCAAAATCTATCATCATGCTTGATTTGTCAGGCTGCCAGAGTTACTACCCATCACTCAATCCTGTAACTTGATTCTTTATATATGCTATCATGAATCAGAATTTGAAGGCTACATCAGTTTTTTGTGCTTAATGCCCAACATTGATCGCTTTGCAATTAGAGCTGCCACTGGAGTCTGGTGCAGCCAGTCGCTTGGCCACCCAGCTAACCTTAACTTACCTTCGGTGACGATATCTGAACTAAGAAGATCATTGACGGTGAGGCGGAGTTTCAAGAATGTAGCAACCAAACCGGAGACATATGTAAGCTTAGCGATACCACCAAATGGGACAACAATTACCTTGCATCCACCATGGTTTACTATAGCCCCAGAGGGAAGCCAAGACTTGGAAATTGAAATCAATGTGACCCAGTCAACAAACGAGTTCAGCTTCGGTGAAATTATTTTAACAGGTAGTCTAAATCACATCGTGAGAATGCCAGTTTCCATTAGGCCAGTTTCGATTGTTTAAGAGGTACTCAACAAGCTTGAGTCCATGTACTATCTTGTTTATATACTAGAGAATTCACTCTCTTCTTTTATCCCATACAGATTTTATATTAGTTCTAGAGTTTATCTCCATTGCAGCATTGAAAGTTAATGCACGAAAACATTCTTAAGACATAATAACTAGTTTGAGCGGATACAATGATAACATTTTTAAGACGAGACTAAACTAAACATGAAAAACATGACAGCGAAACAAAGGAATGTTATGTACTTGGTTTGAATTAAGGAAAATCTTTTCTTTTTTATTATTAAGATGCAAAACGTGAATGTGCATCATAGTGTCCAATAATACAGCTATATCTTTGCAGTGTAAACTATAAGCTTACCGACGATGTGTGAGATATAATTACAGAACTTTTTTTTTTCTTTTCCGGGGATTTTGATTCTCTTCTAGACCTTTTCCGCTTTAGTTATATGCTCTTCTAGTCATCCTAGACCTTAGCATGTTGCATACATGATTGCAAGGCATCAGTTTCAAGCTTCAGGTTTCAATCAGACAGTCAAAATGACATGTCTATTATCTCATGATCTGGAGTTTTATATGTGAATCCTGATTCATCACTCGATCGCCTTTTGACCACACTTGCCCTTTGAACTAACCTCACTAAAGCTTGCACAACCTCAGACATGGGAGGCCGAAACTCCGGTTCTGGCTGCATAGAAGAAAAAATTTCTAATTAGCAATTTTTTATTATCAGAATGAAGATGTCATATTCTTCTTTTCTTTTACCCTGCAAAACTACTCAGATTAACTTATTCCAAGTTGTCTAAAGCATTAGTAACTTCCTTTACCTGAACACAGAGAGCAATGATGTCCGCGAAGCGTGACAGAGATTTTGCAGGATACATGCCATTGAGGGCAGGATCAACCATTTTCGCCAGGGCATCTATATCATGTAGTTGGGGAGTGGCCCATCTGACAAGTGATTGCTCTGATCTCACCCTTGAACTACAAAATGCAGAACATACCACAACAAAAAATTTACTTGGACAGATAGACAAAGCATTGTAACAAGGCCAAGAAATGGAGATCATAATCTAGTGGTTTCTGACCACCAGTTACCAGAAATGGGTTTTACCTGTCCAGTGGTTTCCGACCAGTTAGTAGCTCCAACATCACCACCCCAAAACTGTATACATCACTCTTTACTGTATATATTCCTGACAATGCAAACTCAGGAGCACTATAACCAAATGAACCAACCATCTGTGTTGAAACCTGCTCAATATTAAATCAAACCAAGAAAAAAACCCAAGAAGCTAGCATAAAACTTCCCTTCACAGACAGCAGTGGAGCACAAACTTGTTCACCAATAACTCATTTTCATCGTCCAAAAAAAAAATTTTACCTGTCGCTCAGTGTTTGGTGTAAGAGCAGCCAAACCACAGTCTGACAAGTGAGGATTGAGCTCTTCATCAAGTAAGATGTTTGCTGACTTGAAATTTCTATGTACAATTGAAGGCAAGCACACTTCGTGCAAGTACCTGAAACAACAGCTTCATCAGAAAGGAACATATGCAAGCAAGCAGGCCAACATGAGCAACACATAAGTGCACAATAGAAAAGGGGGGGGGGGGGGATGGGGGAGAGACTAAAAAAAACTCACACACATAACATACTCTAAAGCCCGGGCAGTGCCTAGTGCCACTCTGACACGTGCATTCCAGCTTAACATCTTGCCGCCATCATCAGAAAAGTGCAGCATGTCATGAAGACTGCCATTTCCTATATATTCATATACCAGAAGACGCTGTCCATGCTCCGCACAGTATCCAGTCAATGTGACAATATTGGGATGCCTCAAGCGTGACATATTGGACACAGCTTCCAGAAAATTATCTTCTTCTTGTAATGATAGTGCAGCATTGTCAATTTTTTTAATAGCCATTGTCTATCAAACAAGATAAAAAGAATTAATTATCATTGCGAAAAATCTGGCATTTTTTCATAAATAATCCAATATGAGTTTTTTTTTACTGTAAGCACTTCAATATTAAATATTTATTACAGTTAAGTTACCTTTCCATTTGGAAACTCTGCCTTGTAAACACGACCGAGGGAACCTTCACCAATAAGATATTCTTGATTAAAACTATTAGTAGGAGTTTGTAAAGAAGCAACAGTATATGACGTAGCAGTGATGGGTGACTTCATTCTGTTTAGAGATCCATTTTTGGACATCCTATCAACTGTTAATGTTTCTGCTGGTAGGGGTTTCAAATCTACAACAGCAGCAACATTTTTCACTCTCTGCTCTTGCATCTCTGTATGTCCTGCAAAAAATGAAGCAGTTTATAGGTTCAGCGTTGTTAGCATGCTAGAGAATTTTTCGGCACAAATTACTAGTGAACTTAAAAGGCATTGCATGAGATAAACAATATTGCCAACAACTTTCTTTAAAATCAATTGCTTTATTGAAGCGCTTTCTGTTTTTCGGCCAATAGTAATCAATTCTTTAAAATTGATTGCTCGATTGATGAAGCATTTTCATTCAGTTGTAACCAAAGCAACATCTGATTTCACTAATGGACATGAACAGAGTCAAACAATTTCCAAAATATATTGATCCACCAACTAAATAACAAAAAAATATATAAATGAATAAGACATGGGCATCTATAGTAGTTGCTTATGGTTACTCAAGTCTAAAAGACTTTCAACTTTCATTAGAAACAGATTCACTCCCTAATTAGTGTAGCTTCACTTAAATTCACATTTTCAATATGCAATCCAAAGATGTAACAAAGAAAAATCAAATTTTAAAGTTAAAGTACTGGCAGGAGAACATAAATATGAAAACCTACCATTATTGGTGCCAACTGAAAGATTTCCCTTTGACGGTTTTGCACCACTCACTTTTCTTTTATTTTTGCGGATACAAAAAAGAAGAGCAAGTAGTGCCAGGACAACCACTAAAAAAGAGCCAAGAACTATGCCTACAATAATTCCAGCTGATAGTCCCTTATCTGAATCTGCTGATTGACCATCAGAAGAAGGGGATGTACGAGCTCCAGGTCCAGAATTATGTTTATTACGGGATTTACCAGGTGGAGGTGAACTATAAGGGGGTGGAGGAGGGGCAGGTCCATTGGCAAAGGAGTTTCCATCATATCTGTTTCATTTTTTTTTTTTATAGCAAAGTTAAAACTTTGCACAATCCAAATATGGAAAAGGAAATTGGCAGCAATACCATATAAAGCCTTACATAAAAGTTGGGATCGAAAGAAGCTCTTGAGGAATCCAGCCACTGAAATGGTTCTTCGCGACATTTCTGTTCAGAATCTAGGGCGCATAAGAACAGACTGCCAGAGAGTAACAAACACAAGTGCGGCATGAGAAGAGTAACTTACAGAGTTGTCAAAGGTAAGCCTGAAAGGACATTAAGAGAACCAGTCAATTGATTGTTCTGTATATACCTGCCACAAATTCAGATATCAATAGCACTTGGTCAAGCTCCAAAAAATACCAAAGATTTTCCCTTTTGTTTTTTTTACCCTTAATAAAGCAACAGTTCACTTACAGCGTAGAAAGATTGCTCAATGAGCTAAATGAAATAGGAAGATCCCCGCTAAAATTGTTGAAGGAAAGATCCCTGCATTAACAAGGTACCCAAATTACAACAGAATACAGGCATGTATCAGAAAATGGTTAAATGTTATTATGGTATTCAAAACTTCCCTTAAACTAGCTTCTTAATGACATTCTATCTAATAATAAATATGGTTGCAGCAAAATATCTCTCAATTTAATGCACATAATTTAAATATGGGGAAGACAAAATAAACCTCGGGTTGAACCAAAATCCAAATATAGTTTTCCTGTTGAACACCTTTAAATGTTTCTATGTTACAAACAATTTCGAATTGATTTGGTAAGCATGCGGGATTGACTTTACAAACTTACAAAACCATCCAGCCACCATACCACAATGAAAGACCTGAAGAGAAACACGGTATTTGATCTCTCAAAAGATTAACATAGAACTCCACAAAAACATTTTACTTCCACAAGTCAACTCCAATTCTAGCGTTGCTTAATTAAAGAAGTTCAGAAACTGGGAAATAAATTAATTGCATGGCTTCAAAAGAAAATCCACTTCGAAGTGTAAAGTTTAGGATTTGAAACAGACAGCAGTAAGTGGAACACTAAAGCAGCAAGGAATAACAACTTAGATCTCAGAAATTCTACATGAAGCAAAACTAATAGATTACGACAAATATAAAAGGTTAAGTTCTCTTACAAGGTCCCAAGGTTCGCAAGATTAGCAAAAATGTCTCCAACGGACAGGGAGAGTGAATTATGGCTTACATTCCTAAAACCAAAGACATAGAATTAGGAAATGAGAGGTAGTTTGATTTGCTACTCAATTGTATGTTGAGTAAATAGAACATCACAGCATTTGAGATGTATCACTTACAGATAGGTAAGAGTAATCATACTAGAAATGGAATAAGGAAGATTCCCGCTTAAGTTATTAGCTGCAAGATTCCTGCATCATCATATAATAAATAAGCATATTAAAATTAAGCAACCAAAATAAAATTAAAAAAAAAAAAAACAATAATGAATCAGCAACATTACAGGCTCGTAAGATTCGGAGGCAGCTGGTATGGGATTGTATCATGAATGTTGTTGTTACTCAAATCACTAACATAATACAAAGAAAAGGCCAATTAACTAATTAGCTGATTAATAAAGAGTTCAAATATCTCAATGACAGATAGAGATCGGGGCAATGGTATAATCTTACAGTGTTCTCAACGACATAAGATCAGAAAGCAAGTATCCCATGGTTCCAGAAAGTCCCAGCCCAGAAATATCACTGTTATAACAACAACAGGCATGCATTTATCAAATCATAAACTGATCAAACTACAAATTCCCAAAAACAAATAGCTATATTTGGAATATACAATCTCCTACAGAGAAACGACGGTCGAGCCCTCACAGGTAACACCTTTCCATGACTCTCCGCAAGGATCACCACCATTAGTTTTCCAATTTGTTAACTTTGAAGGACTGTTCAATGAAGTGTACATAACCTGAAGTGCTTGAACTGCCCACAATAAGCAATGAAAACAACTTAATAAGATATCCCCAGGTTCAAAAAACCAATAAATCAAATATGGGTTAGATTGAATTAAACCTTCCATTTAATGTTACCAAATAGAAATAAAATCCAGAAATAGTAGATTGCTTTTCCCTTAATTTTACTCACATTTTCTGGAGAAACAAACAAAACAGCATAAAAAATCAAACTTTCCGGACAAAACATAGTGCAGAATGGTCAAAGATCATATCTTGACTAATAACAATCAAATCTCAACCCAAAAAGTCAAAAAAATTTAGATTAGCCAATCTCCATCAAACAACCAAATCACCAATGCCTTAAACAATTAATGAAAACAACACCCTCCCCCCCGAAGAAAAAAAAGACATACCATCGGAAGAATCAGTGATGCATTGAGCTGGAATGAAAGCAAAGATCAAACCAAGCAAGACTAACTCAGTGAGCAGCAAACTAGTCATAGAAAGAGAAAAAGGTCTGTTATTGTAATCCATCGCTAGCGTCTTCTTTCTTCTTCTTCTTTTTTTTCCTTTTATTTTTTTGGTCTTTTCGTCTTGTAGTAGTTGTTGCAGATGATTTTGGCAGCTATAAAGAGGTGAGGATCAGGTGAAGTGGAGCACATGATAAAGAACCATGGACGCACATGCAAAAGTGGAGAAGAAGAAGAAGAAGAAGAAGAAGAAGAAGGATCAAGAAGAAGAGAATGGGAAGTAGCAGTTGTTGTTGAGAGGCTCAGTAGTTGAAGACATCGCCATTAATGAAAAAGAAAGCAGAAAAAGAGAGAGAGAGAGAGAGAGAGAGAGAGAGAGAGAGAGAGATCCGAAGGTTGAGGTTAGTAATGAAGAGAGTTTTTATTATATTTCGTGAAGAGTGTTATGCTTTGGGTGTCGGTCAAAATTAAAAAAAAAGAAAGTCTGAAATAAAATTCTGAAGAAAATGCAATACTACTAAATTCACAATATAAACATTAAGAAGGAAAAAGTTTGGGTTCGGACAGAGTAGACAAGCAAGTAAGGTATGACATTTTCTCAGGTTCCATTCACTTCCACTTTCGCTTTCTAGTTTGGATCCTCTGCTTTTGTTCCCCTTTTTATTGAATGGCTTTGTTCTTGCCCTTTAACTTTAACTTTACGCTTTCAACACGTTTCGGTGTTGGAAATTGGAATTTGTTAACTGCTTTTTTCTCTCCTCTCCCTTTTCTTACTGACCGATTGCTTTGCTTATCATTCATTGGCGGAGTTCAATTCGAGTTCTTTCTTCCGGTTCAAACATAAATAATTAAATTTAAAATTAAATAAATTTTTATTAAATAAATTAATATTAATAAATTAAATATAAATAATTTAAATTTTATTTTAAATAAAAATTTACTTAATTTTAAAATTTTTAAAATTTAAATCAAATTCAAACCCAAACTTCTCACTTCAACGCTACTGTTACAACTACTACCATCTTTTCATTGAACTTTCATCCGTGCTACGAAATTTTTACTCATTCGAAATGTTGTGTGGGATTTGCTTTTTTTTATTTTTTATTTATCAATAATAAAAAATTTTACTCGGTAAATAAAATGGGAAGACCTGCCGACTATATACGTAAATCTATTTAAATTTATTTAATTGATTTAATTAATAAAATTTAATTAATTTAATTTAATTAAGTTAATTTAATAATTTTATTAATTTATTTAATTAATTTAATAAATTATTAATTAATAAAATTATTAGTTAAATTAATTAAATTAATCGAATATTTAATATTTATATATATTAAGAACTTAATTAAATTCATACTTAAATTAAATATACAATCCATTAATTCAAAACTTAATAAATTAATTTAATTAAATTAATTTATCGAATCCATTAAAATTTAGTCAACTTAATTAATTCAATTATAATAAAAAAATTGACCAATTAATTTTTTTTAATAAAATCAATTAATTTAATTTTAAATTTTTTAATCAAATTGGTTCAACACGTGCAGTCCTACCCACAAATGTCTTGCTCAACCTTTTACCTTCTCTTTCATGGCAGGTACGTAGAAAAGTGAATTGTTATTGGTTAGATACCAACAGTGTGAACAGTAATGTTCCACTTTTCGGGCATGGAAGCAGGCTGGAACCTGGAGAGGGGAAGGCCACCAGGACAAGTGCAACGTAAAAGGACCCCATAAAAAAAAGGCTCTGACTGAGCCTGGCCAGCAGATTTCGACTTTGGGTTTTTAGAGGAAGTTCTGAAAATGACGAAAATGTCTATATTTATGAACTTCTGGAAAAACATAACTTTATTTTTTGACTTTGGAAGTTTATGTTTGACTTTTTTAGTGGGGTGATGATGATCAAAGAACACCCCAGCTAATTAGTTTATGCTTTTCATATTAGTAACAAAATGAAATAATCATTAACCTAACAAAAGTTGCATAATTTTAAGAGGAAAAAAATAAAGAAAATAAATAATTTATAATACTATTAAATTAAGGAAAATTACCTGACATATATAATAAAAAGTTATTACAAAAGAAATATTTATCAACTTTTTAATCAGTTTATAAATATTAAAAATTCAATAAAGCTCTTACCTTTAAATTAAAGTAAAAGAACCCATTACTGCTATTTAATTTCATAATGAAATACTTCCTACAATTATTTATTTTCACATTGTAGAGAATGTTAAAAGATTTTGTGTT
>JBBYHK010000018.1:9585719-9604893 GCA_038382065.1 Adansonia grandidieri | reverse complement strand
TTTTATAATTAAATTAAATAAAAATATTATTTTAATTTATAAATAATAGTCTAAGTCAAGCAAATCTTGAAAACGAAATACTATACCCAAATTTAACCTTTGAACGTGTCTCTTTAACAGGTAAGTTAATTAGATCAAATACATTAAAAAAAATGTTGTTTTAAAATATAAAACTAGTTGGGCTTCTATATCTTTGAAATCTAACCTCGTTGGCCCAGGCATTTCTTAAAAGGCCAAAGTTTGGGCCCAAATTAAAATAACCAATAAGTTTATCCCCAACATTATCCCGATTCTCTTTTCATCTTCAACCTGTTCTTCTCACTCTTCAATCTTCTTTTTTGCCCGCTTCTTTGAACCTTAATTTATGACCAAAAGATGAACATAATCCACAGTAAAGTCCAACCATTCCCTCACTCTCCTCCACGTAATCATCATACGTCTTTCTTTTCAAGTAAAAGTCTTCCGTTGCCTAGAAAATTGACACCTTCCCCAAGTAAACAGTCACCATCTTTTGCTTCCATTCTGTATAAAAGACATACCCTTTTAAGCTATGGTTGTTTTGGTATTAGCAGAAGTAGAACCAGGAGCTCGATGAGTGAAGTTGAAGAGGAGCAAAAACAGAGGCCAGTAGTTGTGAAAAGGGCATATCCATTTGATGAAATTGAGCCTAAATGGCAGCGTTATTGGGAGGAAAATCGAACCTTCCGTACATCCGATGATGTCGACACTTCTAAACCCAAATATTATGTCCTTGACATGTTCCCTTATCCAAGGTCCCTCTATCTATTTTTGATGGTTGTTTTATTTATACCAGTTTCAAACATGTTGGAGTCCCTCTCTTTTTACTTGTCAATACTTGCAAACATATAAAACTTTTGGGAATAACTCAGTTTTATTAAGCATAGCTTTTTAATTGATCGAATTTCGTAGCTTTGAGTTCACCATTGATAAACATGGCGGATTTTAGCAACGGGATAGTTTTAGGATTTGCATTCCGTTTAATGGTCCCTTTTTGTCCTTTGTATTGAGTTTCTGAATGAAGTATTGGATGGAAACGGTGCAGTGGAGCTGGATTACATGTTGGGCACCCTCTGGGATATACTGCCACAGATATTCTCGCTAGGTTCAAACGGATGGAGGGTTACAATGTGTTGCATCCAATGGGATGGGATGCTTTTGGATTGCCTGCTGAGCAATATGCAATTGAGGTTTGTGTTGAAATCATGATAGGTAATTCTTATTATTCTGCAATGTCATGATTCTTTCTTAAATTTATTAATTGGTTTCATAACGTGGTTCACAGACTGGAACTCACCCAAAACTAACAACATTGAGGAACATTAATCGCTTTCGCTCCCAGGTTATTACTCTTTATTATGCTTGGGGACCAAATGTATGTGAAATTTGTATGATGAATTGCTGATAGTAGAGATTTTAAAAGTCACATCTTGGCATCTTGCTTGGTTCTAGTGGTTATTACCAATCAATTAGATATAGAGACAGTATTTGAGACAATGTGTTTATTTAAAGAAAAATAATGAAAATACATGGTCATAGTCCTCCCATTTCCAAAGAGGCAAAGAGTTGTAAGTGTAATCCATTTAACATGCAGAAAGCTTTCGGTTGGTCATTTACAGCACCTTTGCCATTGTGTGGTAGCATCTTTCTTAGAAGTTATTACCGTCTTCTCAATGTATAGCTTCTCAAGTCTGCCAATTTCTGGCTGTTGGTTTGGTAAATCTGTCTATTTGCAATCATCTTTATGATTAGCTTGAATGGCCTCTTATACTATCATTTACTTGCAGCTTAAATCATTGGGTTTCTCATACGACTGGGATCGTGAAATATCCACCATAGAACCAGAGTACTATAAATGGACCCAATGGATCTTTCTTCAATTGTTAAAGAGAGGATTGGCCTATCAGGTTTGGCTTATGACTAGTTCCGCGTTCTTTATTACTATTATTAATTTTGTATGTCCTCACCAAAAACTCTGTCTGATGGTTGATCAAATTCTAAGCTTAGGCCGAAGTACCGGTTAATTGGTGTCCGGCTCTTGGTACTGTCCTTGCAAATGAGGAGGTTGTGGATGGTGTAAGTGAGCGTGGAGGTCATCCTGTTATTAGAAAGGTATTTTAGTTTAATTATTTGTGTGCATGGTATCCATTTTTCCAAGTTTAGATACTTCTCTTATTCCCAGTTTTTGTGAATTTTTAATATTTTACAGTGTCATTGTTTATTACCAAGCAGCCAATGCGGCAATGGATGCTGAAAATTACCGCTTATGCTGATCGTCTTCTTGAAGATCTGGATGAACTTGATTGGCCTGAAAGTATCAAAGAAATGCAAAGGAACTGGATAGGGAGGTCAGAGGGTGCTGAAATCGAATTTTGTGTTCTTGACAATGATGGAAGGGAAACAGATATGAAAATTACAGTCTATACCACCAGGCCTGATACCATCTTTGGTGCAACGTACTTCTCTTGCACTCTATTCTTATGTGTCTTTATTTCAATGTAGTTATTGAAGAATGATTTATTCATACTGCTTCTTTGCATGCAGGTATTTAGTCGTGGCACCAGAGTATACCCTGTTATCTTCAATAGTATCAACAGAACGGAGGGAAAGTGTATGTTACTTTTTCCTTTGTAACCTAACATTTTCTTTTAGCAACTTTGTTAACTTGAGGACAATGAATCTTACAATTCAGGTGGAGGAATACCAAGACATTGCCTCGAGAAAGAGTGACCTTGAGAGGACTGAACTTCAGAAGGAGAAAACTGGAGTCTTCAGTGGTTGCTATGCCAAAAATCCAACAAATGAGGAACCAATTCCGATATGGGTTGCAGATTATGTTTTGGGGAGGTTTGTTTGACTTGATTCCCCATTTGATATTTTCTTTGTGACTGTTATCAATTGGCGGATGCATTTATGCTGTCTATTTGTGTGTTTTGTCCAGAATAGAATCTGCGTGTTTACTTGACATTTATGCAATTTAGATAATCAAAATGTTAGTGAGTATATGGATGGCTTTTATCAGTACGCAAGAAACATACAAATTTTTATTTCTGCAGTTACGGCACAGGAGCAATTATGGCTGTACCTGCACATGATGCTCGTGACCATGAGTTTGCCTCAAAGTATAATATTCCAATCAAATGCGTTGTGACACCCAGTAATGGAAGTTGCATTGAATCTGGGAAGGCTTATTCAGGAGAAGGGATCATTATAAATTCTTCAAATATGATGGTAGGGCTTGACATCAATGGCTTATCTAGCAAAGAAGCAGCTTCCAAAGTTATTCAGTGGGCTGAGAAAACTGGAAAGGGAAAGAAAAAGGTGCCTTTTCTTGATGACCTGAAACTTGTTTGTCAGTGAAAGGGATGGATTTGACCATAATTATGTATAATTTATGACATTCTTTCCATAAACAGTTGTTTTATCTATTAGGTGAACTACAAGTTGAGGGACTGGCTTTTTGCTCGGCAACGTTATTGGGGAGAACCTATCCCAGTCATCTTTTTGGAAGAGAGTGGTGAGAGCATTCCAGTTCTTGAAACTGAACTACCCCTTACCCTTCCTGAGTTGGATGATTTTACTCCAAGTGGAACAGGGGAACCACCACTTTCCAAAGCACTGTCTTGGGTACGATTTTAGTCCTTGGTTTTGTTTGTTATTTCATTCCCTATCCTCTTATTTGTGCAAATGATAAGGCTAATCATGCATTAATTAGATCCATTCATCTATCTCAGGTTAAAACCATAGACCCGTCATCCGGGAAACCAGCCGTGAGAGAAACAAACACCATGCCTCAATGGGCTGGTTCTTGCTGGTAAAGTACCTGTAATTACCGTCTGTAGTTCAATTTCATCACTAAACATTTCTGCAGTAGTCGCTTCTTCTACCCTTTTTTTTTTCTTCTTGGAAATGATTTAGATGCTTCAAACGGAAGAGATAAATAAAATAAATGAAAGAAGGATATCATCTTGAAAAATAAAGGTCATCTAAAAGTTAGAGTTGTGGAATATGAAACAGAAAATTTGGGAATCTGTTGAATATAAGAGAATGCTTGCTGATTTTTTGTTGGCTTGATGAAGAAATTAACATCGTCTTTTATTATTAAAATTTGTTTAAGTTGGAAGAATGTTGAGGTCTCATACTTTTTCCATCTTTGTTCAGGTACTATTTGAGATTTATGGACCCCAAAAACTCCAATGAATTAGTTGATAAGGCGAAAGAAATGTAAGGGCATCTTTTCATCTTTTGATATGAATCGTTTAAGTTACCTGTTTTCTCTCTATAACAAATTTTAGTTTTGTTGTCAGATTTTTATGAAGAACCGAAGAAAGTTTTTTGTATGCATTTTATTGCCTTGGTTTTCTTTGCTTTCCTTAATTATATCTCTACATCTAGGTATTGGAGCCCAGTTGATGTCTATGTTGGTGGTGCTGAGCATGCTGTTCTCCATTTACTTTATTCAAGGTTCTGGCACAAAGTAAGTCTGTATTCTGTCTTTTCTGTAAAGCTGCACTTACAGTTTGCATTGTGATAACCATGGGCCACTTTCACGTGTAGAACTGTGTATGAAACATGATTGAACATTGGTTCTTGCTGCATTTTCTTTTGAATGTTGCGATCTTGGTTGAAAGACGAGTCAGCCTTCTTAAAAGCCATACACAAGATTGGTATTAAAGTATTAATTCTGACTGTTTGTGGCTAGCATAGGATCAAATTTAACATGTTTAGAGCCTAAACACAAAGATGGGTTGTCTTTCAGCTACTATTCCCAAATTGAGCCAGGGTAATGCTGTTGTCATGGCTGGAAGCTTCTGCAGAGATAACGTGAGACATGCAGTCCTAACTTGATCATGGGCTGCCTAAGAGCAAGAAAAAAAGTGTCAATTTTTTTATTCTGAAAATCAAAACTGTCTAATTTTTATATTTCTACACATTGCTGAGACTTTTATATCCTAATTCTATACATCAGGTTCTATATGACATTAGTGTTGTATCTACCAAGGAGCCTTTCAAATGCGTCATAAACCAGGGAATTATTCTTGGGGAAGTAAGTATCCTTGCTTGTACATATTAAAGTGATAATTTCATCAAAGCGTTTCTCATGGTTGGAGTGGCAGGTTCAATATATGGCTTGCAAAGATGCAGATGGAAACTATGTATCTGCAGAGTCTGCAGCTGAGATGGATGAATACCTTCAAGAAATCATTCCAGAGGAAAGAGTACGATCATCTCCATGTTTTGATATGTTTTCCATTCTATTTTTGTTCATTTGTTATACTGAATATGCGCTTATAAGTCCTGGCATTTCATCTTGTTATTTTTGGTGAATCCTTATGTAGGTGGTGAAGTGTGGAGAGTTTTTTGTGTTGAAAGACAACCCAAACATTCGTTTGATTGCACGTGCTCATAAAATGAGTAAAAGTAGGGGAAATGTTGTCAATCCTGATGATGTCATTTCTGAATATGGTGCAGATTCTCTTAGATTATATGAAATGTTCATGGGACCATTTCGGTAATATTTGGTTGAATCTATTTTAGTATTTTAATCATTATGTATAAAGAGGGAACCCAACAAAGATGCTTGTTGCATTTTGCTTATAGAGACTCAAAAACATGGAATACTAGTGGCATTGAAGGGGTTCATCGATTTTTGGGACGAACTTGGAGGCTGATTGTTGGCTCACCTTTACCTCATGGCGCATTCAGAGATGGAACAGTGGTCACTGATGAGGAACCTACTATGGAACAGCTACGCGCTCTCCATAAATGCATTGCTAAGGTCTTGTTTTTCACACTTTTGACTTTTAACTTATGCACAACTTATTAATTGTGGCAATGTTGCATTTTCTGCAAAGAAGTATGTGCTTGCTACAGAACTATAGGTGGTTTGTAATGTGCAATCTAGCATGCCAGGAATTTGTCCAGATAAGATCATATTTTTTTCAATTTGATCTGGAACGGTATTTCATCAATTTAGGAGTGCACAAGTAACATGAATGTTGAAATCTAAGATTCATTGTTAGCTTTCTGACAGATGAACTTTTTTTTTTTTGGTTTTTTTAAACAGGTGACAGAAGAAATTGAAGGGACAAGGTTCAATACTGGAATTTCTGCAATGATGGAGTTCATTAATGCAGCATATAAGGTATTATTCATTGAGCCAACGAAGCTTGAATTTTTCTGCATATGTGGCTGATCCCTGAACTGATTTTGGTACACATACAATGAATGACATGAATAGTTGATAATGTTGGACGTACTCTTACGAGGCTCCTCCTTCCCCAGTTTCCTCTTCTTAATGAGTTTGATATGTATTTGTTTAGGAATAGCATGCAAAGTTGAATAAGCTTGTGATCTACTTACATAAGTTGTCTGGCTACCATGCAAAAGCTCATACTTGTGGGCAATCCTCGGCAAATTTTCTTTTGGGACATCTGCTCAATCTTATTTAACTTTTCTTTTTATGGCCTGTTGAATCGCTTTTTGTGTGTTATCTAGAAGAATGCTGCCTTCTATATTCTTCAGTTTTTTGTTTGATGCTTGCCTTTGTCCACTTGTGATCTGATTTTTTTTTTTTTTTAAAAAAATTCACGTCATCAGTGGGATAAACATCCAAAAGCCATTATCGAAGCATTTGTCTTGTTGCTTTCGCCTTATGCGCCTCACATGGCTGAGGAGCTTTGGTCTCGCCTCGGTTATACAGATTCAATAGCATACGAGGCCTTTCCAAAGGTATAATTTCTGTTCAAATTTATATATGTATTTTGGCAGCTCGTTTTTGTAGAGTAACTTGCTGTAGGATTAGGGGTAGGGGTTTGGTGGTGTGATTACCTCCTAATCTTGTACGTGCTCCAATTACAGGCTGATCCTAGGTACTTGAAGGAATCAACCATTGTACTACCAGTCCAGATAAATGGCAAGACTAGGGGTACAATTCAGGTTGAAAAAGGATGTTCGGAGGACGATGCTTTCGCATTAGCTTCAGAAGACGTGAAACTTTCCAAGTATCTCGATGGAAAGCCTATCAAAAAGAGAATCTTTGTTCCTGGAAAGATCTTAAATGTTATCTTGGATCGACAAAATGCCAAGTTGGGCAGCATTCAATAATCCTCGTGCACCTAGTATTCATAAATGTGCTGCCCACACTTTCAAGTGCAGAGAAACAGGACAGCGTTAGCTAGCATCTACCTTGCAAACCAATGCATATGTCAAAGATTACAGGTTCGAATACTTTATGTTTTAAATCATACAAAAACATGGAAATAGATCTCACTAGCTTTGAACATTTTTACGGCTGTTTTTTTCCTTTTTTTTCTCAGGCACAGGACAGCAGCTCCCTACAGGATTGCTCTTGCATCTTTTGGCTTTAGTCATCCGTTTGTATAAAAATTTGGCATTTTGATGTTTAAAATAAATTTGGAATTACATGTTTATATTGCACTTGTTGTAACCTGTAACCTTCCACGGCATATGAATCCCCCATATTTTGGTTGTGCAACATCGCAGAATCCTCTTCTATGAATTCGACCTTTTTGCATCCAAGTATTTAACTCAATAATTGATGCATTTTTCTTTAATTTGAGGAGAAGAGTTCGAAACCTCATTCCTTGAAAAAAAATTCCAACTTTACCGAATATTCCTTTGTATGAATCTGTTACTTTAAGATTTGATTTAAGATGACCCAAACTCAACAACTTGATGGGATTGGTCCATGTTGACATTAACTTACCTTCAAAGGAAAAATGGGCTAAAAGCCTTCAGCCCAACATCTAGTTACATGGATTGGCGAGATTGGCGGTGGCCGGTGGGTCGTTAAGCGAGAAAAATAAATGAGGAAACCAAGAACCCTCTTTAATTTCGTTGTCAACAATTTACCTGTTGACTTGAGGGAGACGGCGTAATGAATGCGTTGGAATAAAAGAAATGGAAGTAAGAAGGGGACTGGCATAGCCAACCCAACCCAAACCCGAAATTTTCAAATGTAAACACACCGTCTGCCCTTTCTTTGTTGGTCTGAAAACTTTTTATTTGATTATTTGATCGGTTATGAAGATGATAAAAACTTGTTCTTGAGTTGGGCCAGTGTGATCGGTTGCGGGAAGAAGCATGACGAAGAAAGCCGCGGCTCCGGTACCAGTACGTCATGTCATCTGGTTAGGCTGGAAACTCGTCGTCCTCCTCTCCTTCGCTCTTTGCTTCTTCGCTCTCCTTCGTCTCCATTTGTCTCCCGACATCTCTTCTTCCACTAACTCTTTCTCTCTTGCGCGTTCGAGATCTCGTATTTCGGGCGCTAACTTCGACGGTCCCCCTAAGATCGCCTTCCTCTTCCTTGCCCGCCTCAACCTCCCTCTTGATTTTCTCTGGGGCAGCTTCTTCGAGGTTCGTTCTTGCTTTTACTTGCACAAACCCTTCTTCCTTTTTTTTGTTTTTCCTCTACTGTCGCGAAATTTCCGCTAATTCAATGTGGGACTTTCCTACAGAATGCTGACATGGCCAATTTCTCCATTTATATACACTCTGCCCCTCGCTTCGTCTTCGACGAGTCGACTTCGCGGTCACATTTCTTCTACAATCGGCAATTGACTGATAGCATTCAGGTGATTACTCGTCGAAGATTTAAACTTTGTTTGCGTAAATAAGAAGATTTGTACTTTGTTGGGATTTATGGGTCACCTCATAAGCGTCTTCCAGGTGTTATGGGGAGAATCAAGTATGATAGAAGCAGAAAGATTGTTACTTGCAGCTGCTCTAGAGGATCCAGCAAATCAAAGATTTGTTCTTCTCTCTGACAGGTTTATAATTTTTAAAGTTTTTCCCCCTTGATGGGTGTTTTTGTTTATATTATAACTAATTAAATAAAGGGTTTTTACAACAAGTTGTTTTATAATTGTGCAGTTGTGTCCCTTTATACAACTTCAGCTATATCTATAGATATCTGGTGGCTTCTTCTAGGAGTTTCGTGGACAGGTAGATGGCGGCCTTTTTCATTCTTGAGGTGCCAAGCATTGATTTGTTTATTTTTTCCTTTGTATTTTGTGCATATGAAAAAAAAAGTTGTATATTTTGATTTGAAGAAAAGAAAATTTTGTTTTGCAGCTTTCTTGATGTAAAGGAGGGGCGTTACCACCCAAAAATGTCTCCAGTAATACCAAGGGAGAAATGGCGAAAAGGATCTCAGGTTATTTATTGGAAATGTGGATGAATTGACCTCAGACTTTGAATTTGAAAAACTTCTTAATAGCTTTAAAAAGAACCTTTTAACATCCGGTCTAATTCCTTGTTTGAAACGGAGCTTGTTTCAAATACTGCCTCTCTCGTCTACCCGACGTATTTTCTGTAGAAGTGGCTCTGCTTTTGAGAATTGCTGTTGTAACTTATTTCAGAAGCCAAATGGATGAATTGCTCATGTTTCATCATCATCATTGGGCATTTCTATAAGCTTCAGTACACATTTATTGTATCAATTGAATTTAACTTGGCCTTGTATTTGCAGTGGATCTCTTTGATAAGGTGCCATGCAGAAGTAATCGTAGATGACAAGGTTGTTCTTCCGGTCTTTAAGAAATTCTGCAAGGTTTGTAGTTGATTATATCATGTGTTTGCTTTCAATTGGTTTTCTCTTTTTGTTATTGTGAATCATTCCTATCTACAAATTATTTCTTTTTAGAGATCATTTTTCCCCCTTCTCTGGCCTGTTGTTTTGCTGCATAAATGTTATGATAATATCTGGGTCTTCTTGGGGTGATCTCTTAAGCTGCTTATCCTGGGTTTGTGAATGTTTATCAAACAAACTAAAACTAGGATAAAAGAGTTGGTCTGAGTTAGCTAACTAGGTCTCTGTATTTTTTTTTTCCTTAATCCACCTGTGGTTTGATCTACTGATGTAGAAAGTACACTCTGAAATGTTTATCAAATATACTATGGCTAGGATAAATGGAAAACTTTATTCTGAACTAGTCTGGTCAGGCAACTGTTTGATGCTATGCACAACTCTCTATTGGTGTTTTCTTTTGTTTCTGCTATCATGTGCTTATAAATTGGATCATATGGAACTTCAATCTGAGATTGAAATTTACTTTGGTTTGCAGCGGCGCCCTCCTCTCGACTCCAGTAAGGGAAAGCTGAATATTGTAAGTGAGTTCAATCCCCAAATGAATGCAATTAGGCTGACTGATTGGGGCCTTTTTAACTATTTGGAAAGTTGATTCAGGGGCTAAACTTTATTGTGATCGCGAATATATTTCCTTTGATGTGATTGATGACTTCTTTTTGATTGGGCAGAAACTGCAAAAGCAGCACAATTGTATCCCAGATGAACATTATGTGCCGACATTGTTAGCAGTAAGTAAAGAATCACTATATCCATTCCAACTTTGTGTTTCTTCCCAACAATCTTCTGGTTTTTCTTCTCACTTTTAATGGTTTCCACCAATTTTGTTCTTGAATAAATAAAAATGGTTGCTTCAGTTTTATATATGGCTTTTCTGATTTTACATTTGGAATCACATGTTCTAATTAGTCCCTAGTTTGTTTTTTTTTTTCGTTAGATGAGTGACCTTGAAAGTGAGATAGAACGAAGAACACTGACCTATACCCTGTGGAATCAGTCTGCTGCAAAAATGGATAACAAAGCTTGGCATCCTGTTACATTCAACTATGCAGATGCAACTCCTAAACGACTCAAGGAAATAAAGGTTATCATGTTGCCTCTTGTCTACTATTTGTTGGACAACTTCTAGGATGTCTGACCTGATATCTTTTCCATACGAATTCTTCTACTTTGATTTGAGATAGAAGAAATTTTTAAGCTGTTTGTTTTGGTAGTCAAGCTTTGATCTTTATGATTGCTCAATTTTGCTTGGTTCTTTATTGATTTTATAGTCTCTCTAAATTGACATTTGTGCTCGAATGACATCTTACTTGGTGCTGGGCTCCTTGCTTTTTGTGGTCCATTATTTTGAATGTTATATCTCACCACATTCTCTGTTGTTTGCTTATTTGAACAGGATATCAACCATGTATACTACGAGAGTGAATTCCGGACAGAGTGGTGTCAATCTAACTCTACATCTGTTCCCTGCTTTTTATTTGCAAGGAAGTTTTCACGAGGAGCTGCCATGCGCCTCTTGAGCCAGGGGGTGGTTGGCCCCTTTGAAACCTCCTCGTTATTAGGCAATCACTGATGATCGTGGATCACAATTTCTTGCACCAAGTAACTCTCACCTGATCCGCTTGTAAGAACAGTTAGTGTGGCAAGCAGAATGCCTGCTAAAGTTTTGCTGATATACCAACACGATTGCATACGCAGAATAGCTTTTAGTTCAAAAAAACGGAATTTGATTTGGCAGATAGAGTTGGAAGATCAAACATATTGCAGGAGTTGGATGCCACCATTGTTGGTGCAAATTGAATGATAGGGAAAATCTGATTGATCTTATATGCTTACTTGCTAGGTAAAGTTTGACCTTTATATTACATTTTGTATAATTATTTTAGTGTAACAACTCCAAAATTACAATGATTATTATAGATATTACAATGATCATTAGGCCAATCTAAAATATTAGCCTAATCATGTTGTAGCAATGGTTTCTATTCCTCATTTAACTTACGAATTGGCTGTCTAATTTAGTCACAGCCATTGTTTCTTTTTGAGTTCCTAACTTGAGATAGGGAAAGACATCATAGATGTTGAGATTCGAAAGTTATGCTTGTTGGATATTATAGTTTTAAGTTTTCAAAGTGATTGAATGAATTAATTGCTTTATTTATTATTACACATCCAAAGACCAGTTTCTCTGACCTAGGCAATGAACCCTAACACTAAACGCTAGAAAAAACCCAAAATTTGCAATCAACCTAAACCTCCAACACCACCAATTATACAATCAGTAATGGTTAAACCTAGAAGAATCTTAAACAAATAATTAATCAGTTTCTCGCTTTGTAACAACTCTTTCCACAAACCGTTTGAGTTGCCTTTAAGTTCTTTATAACCCAACAACATTGATGCATCACATCTCCGAAACATGAAAAGAAAGTTAGATGGTAGCAGCAGAGAGCTAGAAACATCTGCCCCTACATGCATGTCGGCAACAATTGATTCAAACAGCAAAAAGAAGCTCATATCCATGATTCACCCAAAGTAGATCAAGGCTTTGGATGGTAGAAGAAAGAAGACAAATTACCTGCACTTGGCAGTCGTGAAGCAATAGCCTAAGAAAAGCAGCCGATGCGGCTGCGTTAATCAAGATAAACGCCATGCATAAGTTTTCTCAGTGTTTTCCACGTTTGGACGTGAAAACTTGTAGTATTCATAAGCAAACTGAGATTCACAAAGTGTGTTGAGAAGTACATCATGGTTGCTTCTGAAATCTTTTAACCTTTTAATGGCAATTTTGGCACATCTGCCAAATGTATGAAATTTACCCTAAAACTATTCATCGAAGAATATATCATAAGCTTCGTTCATCTTAAAGTTAACACCCACTTCACTCATTTCCCACCACAAAGTTGACAGTGTTGCAACTATTTCTTCATGTTTCGGATGAGCATTTTGACCAGAGAAAAATGTGGTAACTGTACCATGCAGGTCTATAAAACTCCATCCTGGGAGTTTTCTCAAGCCCAGAGACCTCATTTGGGTCCATGCCTCCCCCATGCTGTTCCATTTACTCATAGAAGCATAACAGTGTGCTATCTGGACATAGTTTCCCGCACTTGTAGGCCTCAAATTGATGACATCTTGGGCAATAACATCTGCAAGATCCAGTTTATCATTTGTTCGACAGGTATCAAGAAGCATGCTTAAAACATCAACGGCAGGCTCTTCAAAGTTCCCCTTGTAGAAGTTATAAGCTTCCTCCACCCTTCCCGCTCGACAAAGGAGATCAACAATGCAAGCACGGTGCTCAATTCCTGGTTGAATCCCATAATCTCTAGACATTGACTGGAATATGTTCAGACCCTGGTCAACAAGCCCGTTGTGACTGCAGGCAGAGAGAATTGAAAGGAAAATCACCTTATTTGGTTTCATTCCAGATTGCAGAAGCTCAAAATACATGCTCAAAGCTATCTCCCCTTTGCCATGACTACCATATCCTGCAATGATTGTGCTCCATGAGATTAAGTCCCGTTGCAACATCAGCCTAAGACACTTAACAGCAGTGTCTAAATCACCACATTTACAGTACATGTCCACAAGAGCTGTATCCACCAAGACGCATGGCCTAAGACAATTTCTAATTACAAAGTTGTGGAACCACTTTCCCTGATGTAGAGCACCGGTTGATGCAGAGACTTGAAGCAGGGTGACAACAGTTAACGAATCAGGTTTTTGAAGGGTTAACCTCATTTTATTGAAGAAGAACATGGCCTTAGATAAATAGTCATTTTGGGCACATCCGGCGATTATTGCATTCCAAGAAATTGAATCCTTTTTATCCATCCTCTCAAAAACAGCACAACTTCGCTCCAAATTACCACACTTGGCATACATGGTAACAAGAGAGTTTTGGGCTGGAATATCTATTGTCAATCCCTGCCTTAAAATATAAGCATGGATGGAGGTTCCTAAATCAAAAGCACCCAGGTGAGCACAGGCGGCAAGAGCACTAGTTATGGTGGCAGTGGATGGCTCTACTCTTGACTTTAACATATGATAGAAAACTGTCAGGGCCTTGTCAGCACAATTATTTTGCACTAGCCCAGAGATCATTGCTGTCCATAAAACCACATCTTTTTCTGATACCCCTTCAAAAATCTGAGAGGCAGCATCAATACTCCCACAGTTTAAATACATAGCCATAAGTGCTGTTTGAACATGTGTGTCTGAATCAAACCCATCTCTTAAAATCTGCCTATGCACCGCCCTTCCTAGATCAAGCTTACGCTGCGCTGCGACAGCAGTAACCAAAGAACCAAAAGTTTGCTGATCAGGGTCCATACTTCCTAGCTTCATTCTGTATAAAAGTTGCAAAATTTCTTCGACATTCCCTAACTGAGCATAACCCGAAATCAAAGAATTCCATGAAATTTTATCTCTTTGGACCATGAATTCAAACAAAACTCTAGCTTCCGCAATGCTTCCACATTTGATATATGCATTTAATAACGAATTCCCCAAAGCTATATCGGATTCAAAGCCATATAAAACCGCACAGCCATGCAAAGCCTGTAGGTAGGCTACCTTCAATGCTCCGGAGAGCAAGCTTAAGAAAGTAACCGGACTAGGCCCAATCCCACTGCATCGCATGTCATTATACATAGAAAAAGCATTGTCCAGATCGCCACCACGACAATAACAACCAATAATGGCAGTCCAGGGAACAACATCTCTATTAGGCGTTTTGTCGAAAACCTTGCGAGCATTTGTTGTGCGATCGAATTTTGAGTAAAAATTCATCAAAGAAGATGCAGTGTAGGAGTCTGAAGAAAACCCATGAAGTATAATTTGTTGGTGCATTGAGAGGCCAAGAGAGAAGAGGTTCAGAGAAGTGCAGGCTTTGAGGAGGCTGGGGAACGTGTAGGAATCAGGAAGAGTATTAGATTTGAGCATGGATATGTAGGTGACGAGGACTTCATCGTAGTATCCCTGTGACGATAGACGGTTAATGAGGGAATTGAATGATTTGGTGCTGCGGGTAGTAGTCGATATTAGTTTGTTCATCAGTCATCCTACCTTAAGACAGGCACGTAAGGTTCGAATCTTGGAAGGTTTCACAAGGACTACTTTTTTTAGCAAACAAGTGAACTGTGGAAGTAAGTTCTTGCGTTATGCTTCTGTTACAAAATCTGATAATCCAGCCATTTGTTTCCCAATTCTGAAACTAACAGATTCGAGCTGAAAGCTGAATTATGGCCAAAACTCAAAGACTAGGGTAAAATTTACCCGTTTTATACTGTAGAATGATAAGCGCTATACCAAAACCGAGTGTTACTTTTCCAATTGAACCGAAAGAACTGAATTTCAGATCAAATTATTACATTTTTATTAGCATCATTTGGATGGAATAAACAAGTTCCATGGATTCTAAGATCGATCAAAGTATTTTTTCTTTTTCTTCTCTGGGATTGAACCACATCAACCCAGCGTAAGAAAAAAAAACAGCCTAAGAATTGCGTACAACTCTTTTAGTAACAATGCAATGATGATCTAAAGAATAAGCCCGTCAATTTCATAAGCTAGTTTCATTTTTTCTCTGGATATTCCCTTGCCCCGAAGATGGTTGATCCAATTCTGACATTCGTACTGCCCATTTCAATCTGCAAAAACAATGAGATAATGCTTTAGATAAATAGGATCTCCAAAGTACTAAAAGAATTGAATGCTATTTCTAGGGGTTTTGGCTGTTAGAGAGATGACACACAAAGGCTACGTTACTTTGACTTTTCATTTCCCTTCAAGTACTCGTTTTTAACAACTGTGACCAACATACATTCAGACATGGGCTTGGAGCTATAATCCTCCAAATATATAGAAAAACTTAGAAAAAATTGCACACACTCGTGTCAGACACAACCCGTATTCAACACTCACTCTCAAGTCCAAATAACATAGCACAAAGGAACATGGCTTTGTGCACAAGATGTGGTAAGACCATAAAAATTTGCACAATATTTTAGTGCTAAAGAGAAGACAAAGCCTATTTTGTTACAAATCCAAGTTTTCTTTTTCTAGGTGGCAATACGCAAATAACACTTACAGCTAGCTCAAAGTCACCAGACATTCCCATTGATAGTTCACATTGCTCTTCTGGTATTCCAAGAGCCTTGCAGACCTCACTTCTACAAGTTGCTAATGTCTGGCTAAATCAAAAAATATTGTAAGAAAAATAAACTAACAATTGAATGTAAAGATGAAGCAAAATAGGAAGTGCAACCACCTTGAAATTCTCTGGTGTTGATGTATAATCAAGCATCCCAATTGTCATCAATCCACAAAATTGAAGGTTCGAGCAACTTAGACTAACATGTTTTGCAAGTTCCACACAACCTGAAGGCTCAACACCAGATTTTGCTGCAACAGTATGATGCGGGACAATAATATAAAAACGACTTCCAAGTGATAGATAAAAGCCTTAACATACTAAACAGAGGAATGCAACATATTTATTGGCCAATATAGTTGAACTAATCTCACAGCATATTCAGCCCCAATTGCCAGTTGCTATATAGATAGAACATAGTATGGAACTGGAAGCCAAAGAAACCATACCAGTTTTATCTAGCAAACTTAATAACAAAGTAATGAGAATAAGCTTGAATGCTGAAGCCTTAACACAACTCAAGTAAAAATATTATATTTGGTGGTAACACGATAAAATAAACTTACATTCCTCTCCACTGGTATTCACCTGGACTAAGACTTTTAAAGGCTTTCTTCCAAAGCTTCCAACTGCACGATTAAGATGATTTGCAATCTGGTCAAAAACACGGAAGATGCTCAATATTTAGCCACAATATGAGTGATATTCTTGATGTTATCAATCAACTGCTATGACTTAATGATCATTGATATAAGAAAAACAAAATCATATTGGTCTTTCTCGGTAAAATTAGACTTAAAATTAGCTATAAATCAACATAAGGTTGTATCTATTTGAGTTCCTGTCAACACATTCACATCGCATAAGTTGTTCTCAAATATTGTGTCAGCAAACATAGGGAATACTTTATAGCAACCCTTAACATTTTACCAATGGAAAATGAACAGAAAACTTTAGAAATCCTTAATTTACCTTCTCATCATCTACAGTTTCCACCATTGCAAGGTTTGGCACACCAGCTGCACAAGAATGAAGAATAAGTTAATACACACCACACATTTCTGTCCAGAACTACAAGCAAAACCACGTTAAGTAAAAGTTCCGCTTCAAAAAACAATGATAAGTGGGCACCTTTAAAGTAGTAATAAACTAAGATATGAGCATGACATTCGAATCAAAAGTCCCAAATCAAAAACACATTGTTAATCCACAAAGAAAGTAGCACTAATCTTCTAACTGTTTTAGTTACTAGAACAAAAGGGTTTACATCGAATTTCACCAACAAGCTTTGCTTACCAATCAAAGGCTTAACTTTATTGCTCTGCAAATTCCCAATGAAATGCCACTCTATGTCATCCGGAAGCTGCAATTGTAGTCACAAAAGTTCAAAACTTAATTACAAAAAAAGTTTATTACTTTGATGCTTTATCTTTTCTAAAATGAAAATAAAAAAAAAATGAAAATTAGTCCTTGTATGTAGCAAAAATATGACGAATTCGATGCTTTTTTTAAAAGCAAATGGAAAAAGAACCTGAGGGGCTTTTTCGACGAGTTCTTGGACGTAGTTTTCACCGAAACAGCGATGACCAGCGTCGAAGACTTGGCGAATGACAGAGACGGGTTTCGTTTTACTGACGGCAACCACGCGGATCCGCTGCGATTCACGACCACACCGCTCGGCTGCCTGGTGGACTCTCTGGAGGACAGACCGGAGAGCGGATGCTGCCACTCCGTCCATCGCCGCCGATGAGGCTGCCATCTCTTCTTCTTGTTGATGTTTTGCGTTGTTAGCGTTGCACTCTTCTAGATTGTTCATCAGCGCTTGTGATCACGTTTCCGTCGCGCCGTGCAGACTTCAGCCTCAGGATTACGCCAAACGTTGCGTTTTAGGCTTGGGATAATACGGTGCGTTGATAATTTCATTTTTTGCAATTTTTTACGCCTAATAGTCCAACTTTGTAATTGTACTATTTAGGCGCAAGCATGTACGAAACTCATATACTTTAAGGCATAAAAAGAATTTGTACTGTAACGATAATTTGGCTCCTTGGTATAACTATTTAAGCATGCGAATGTCCTTTGATCCTGAGACCATGGTTAACTTCGTAAAAAGAAAAAAAGGGAATAGCTATTGAGAAACAAAGTTGTAGGTGAAGATGAAGACGAAGATGACCTGTAAATGCAAGATATCCGGATTAATTTATTATCTTAATTCAATAGTATCTTGGACCCTGAAACCATGTTTTCTACAGCATGAAAATCTTACCAAATGAAACTTTAACTAAAAAACTATTATTCCCTTGAATCGTGTGTGCCACCTACTCAAACTATCTCCTATAAAGATCGTTTACTTCAATTTCACTGTGCCCCTTGTTTCAACTCAAATTTCACACACCAATTAAGCAATGGTTTCCTTTAGTCTTACCTCTCTCGCATTGCTTTCATTTCTTTTCTTAAATTTGGCTTATTCACTAGAAGGCTACACCTCGAAATCGCTACCATTCAATGTCTCCACCCTTGCCCCCATGAAACTTATGAATGTGATAGACTCTTGCTGGCGAGCCAAGTTCGACTGGGCTACCAATCGCAAAGCTTTGGCTGATTGTTCGGTTGGCTTTGGCAAAGCAGCAATGGGAGGCAAATATGGAGCAATATATGTAGTTACAGACCCTTCTGATAATCCCATCGAACCTATACCTGGCACGCTTCGTTATGGTGTCATTCAATCGAGTCCACTTTGGATCATTTTTGCCGCAGATATGGTCATCAAGCTCGAAAATGAACTGATAGTGAATAGTTTTAGACTGTTGATGGCAGAGGAGCTAGCGTTGAGATTGCATATGGACCCTGCATAACAATTCATGGCGTTACCAATGTTATCATACATGGGATTTGCATTCATGACTGCCAGCCAGGGAAGGTTGGTTTAGTTAGGAGCTCCCCGACGCATGTAGGGAAACGTGGAGGCTCCGATGGCGATGCAATCAGCATTTTTTTGTCTTCTAACGTTTGGATCGATCATTGCTATCTCGCTTGTTCTAGTGATGGCCTGATTGATGTGATTCATGCTTCAACCGCTGTCACAATCTCTAATAACCATTTCGCTCAACATAATAAAGTCAGCATTAACATTTCAACTTTTTTCACTATGGCCTTCTATATATGAGATAGTTGTCTTTTAACCAATTAATCATTTAATCAAATTGCAGGTGATGTTATTAGGCCACAGCGACAAATTCACAGCAGACGAAGTTATGAAAGTTACCGTAGTTTTTAACCGTTTTGGTGAGGGACTTACTGAGAGGATGCCAAGGTAAAGGAGACAGCAAGAGTTTTGGTACTAGTTTCTAATCATTTTTGTGGTAATTTGATCTGATATATACATATAT
>JBBYHK010000018.1:9564337-9577418 GCA_038382065.1 Adansonia grandidieri | reverse complement strand
GATGATCTCATTTTCATTAGCCATGAATAGTAAAAATTGCACACTTTGGCATAAAGCTATGATAAAAGAGATGGAACCAATAGCTAATGATCAAGTTTAATAGCTCGTTGAATTACGTTTTGGTAATTTTGAACGATATAAGGTTAAACTAATGGTCAAGAGTTTTACTCAAAGGAGGTATTGATTGCCATGAAACTTTTTCTCCAGTTTTTTTATGAAAGTTTCATTAAGAATTATCATAGCTTTTGTAACTTCTTTTTTTTTTATTAAGAGTTATATTAAATGGTGGTGAAAACAACTTACTTGAATAGGGATCTTAAGAAGAGGTATACATGATTCTACTTGAAGGTTTCTTTGAAAGATCAATATATAGACTAAAACAAGCATCCCACTAATGGTATGTAAAGTTAACATTTAATAAAATGTTGATAATTGTTTGTACCTTAAAGTCAGTAAGAGTAAAATCATAATTTTAGTCTTATATATTGGTGATATTCTCCTTGCAAGAAGTGATTCAGCTTTGTTGAATGAGATAAAGGTTTTCTTTTTCAAAACTTTAATATGAAGAATTTGTATAAAACTTTTTATGTTATAGGCATAAAGATTCACAAAGATAGATCTGAAAAGACATTAAGTCTATCTCAGGAAGCCTATATCAAGACTGGGAAGAATTAGCATGCAAAGCTATTTACTTATAAGGGCACAAATTGTGAAGGCGATATTTCAATTTGAGCAAATATCTCTAAATAATTTGAAAAAGAGCATATGAAATGCATTATATATGCATTAGGAGCCTTATATACTATCAGGTTTATACAAACTTGACATAAGGTTTACAATAGAAATACTTGGCAAATATTAAAGTATTTCTGGCCTTGGACTATGAAAGCTGCTAAAGAAATTATAAAGTAATATCACAAGCAATAAGGTTGAGATATTTTATCTCTGTTTGAGAATTGTCAATAAGGCCATTAAAGATCTATTACGAGAACTCTTATATAGTATGTTTTTTTAAGAATGATAAAAGTGGGAGTCACAACTAGCAAATAGATATAAAGTAGCTTGTTCTTAGAGACTCTATAAAGAATCAAGAAATGGATATACAACACATCAGTACAAGTTTAATGATAGCTGATCCCAAGACTAAAGCATTATCGACAAAATGGTTTAAAATTCATGTGGATCATATGGGGCTAATTAAATTTTATCAATATGTCTTTTGGCTTCTTTGATTGTGTTAATTTCACATTCTTAGAGTTTATGGACATGTTTCAATTTGTGTACATAAAGTTTACATATCAAGTGGACTTTGAATAATTACAGAAAATTCATTTATAAAGTATTATCTCATAAAGTGTTCTTTTAGAGATGATCGTGCATTGTAATACATGGAAGGGAATATTCGTTTTAGAATGCTACCGTCATAATTCGTGCTATGTGAAATCTTTAATTGAATGGGAGTCGGGCTAGAGTAACTTATGGCCATGTTAAAGTTTTGGATTTAATTATCACCTATTCGAGTTCTTGGTTTATCATATTGGTCAAGTGGGAGAATGTTGGACTTTATGTGGCCCACATGATAATAAATGGATCGAGATAATTAAATAAATTATTAAGTTGAAATTATAAAGTAAATCTTAATTCAGTTTAACTACTCTAGTGATAAGAGTTTAACTCTAATTCAGTACCTAATTAGAATATAGACTCCTTAATGCTAGGATACAAATCTAGTTAGTCTTCTAGTATAGGTCTCTAGTCTAGTTTATATAAATTGCTTGAGCACCATCATAAGGTAATTATCAAGAAAAAGATATAGACTAGAAGGCTTATACGGGGTGTTCGTCTTCGTGTATTTGGAGCGAGGCTAGGTTCTTGATTAACAATAGTTAGAGGTGCATTTTATTTAAATTATTACAACATATTGATTGGAGGCGGAAATGTGAGTTCACAAGTTATGTTTACTCCAAAATATTAATAATATTTTATTTAAAGAAATTAACAATTTATTCCTAAAGCAGCAACAGTTAGTTTTTTTTTTTTATGTTTTTTAAAAAATAATTTTTCTAAATAAGTCATGCTTTGGGATTTTGTTTATATTTTATAAAATTATTATAAAATAGTGGTAGTAATTAATTTGAAGAGAAAAATGTAATTAACTTGGAATTTTCTCCTTTGAACTCCTGTTTTTATTTTATTTTTAGTTTCTTTGCCCAACTCCTTGAAAGTCTTGAACTTTAGTTTGGACACGCCTATTACAAAGTCTTAGAACATTAAACAAATGAACAAATTAAGCAAATGATTCTCTCTGCATTGAATGCGTACATATACACTTTCAAAACGTTATTATTGAAAGCATAACTAGAGTTTTGGTGACCTCATCTAAAGTTTTGCCTCAGTTTTTCTGCCAATGCTTTCCCCTTGTTACGATTAAAATTCTCCAGTATATTTATTATTTCCCATATCTAGAAACTGATCAAAGAAAAAAAATTATTACCATTGGCAAAATAAAAGTCAACGAGCCAAAGCTCGTGCAACCATGTTTGTAATGGCAAGGAAGAACATCTTACCAAACGAAACTTAACTAAAAATACAAGTATTTTGCCATTAAATCGTGTTTCCCACCTACTCAGTACTCAACTCTCCTATAAGGTTGTTTAGTTTAATTCTATATGCCCCATGTCTGGAATTCACAGAACTGATTGAGCCATGTCTTCCCTTGCCTCTCTCCTATTGCTTTCATTTCTTTTCTCAAATTTTGCTTTTACTCCGAACGCTTATTCACTAGAAGGTTACACCTCGAAACCAGGATACAATATCCCCAGCATTGCCTCTAAGAAAATTATGAATGTAATAGACTCTTGTTGGCGAACCAGGTCCAATTGGGCTACCAATCGCAAAGCCTTGGCTGATTGTGCGGTAGGCTTTGGCAAAGCAGCAACGGGAGGGAAATATGGAGCAATATATGTAGTTACTGACCCTTATGATGATCCTATCAACCCTAAACCCGGCACACTTCGTTACGGGGTTATCCAATCCACTCCTCTTTGGATCATTTTTGCCAGAGATATGGTTATCCAGCTCAAAAATGAACTTATAGTGAATAGTTTTAAGACTATAGATGGCAGAGGGGCCAAAGTAGAGATTGCATATGGACCCTGCATAACAATTCAAGGCGTTACCAATGTTATAGTACATGGGATTAGCATTCATGATTGCCTGCCAGGGAAGGCTGGTCTGGTTAGGAGCTCCCCACGGCACGTAGGGAAGCGTGGAGGCAGCGATGGAGATGCGATCAGCATTTTCGCATCTTCTAACATTTGGGTTGATCATTGCTATCTCGCTCGTTCTAGGGATGGCCTGATTGATGTCATTCATGCTTCAACCGCTGTCACAATCTCTAATAACTATTTCACTCAACACGATAAAGTCAGCATTAAGATTTCGAATTTTTCATTATAGCCTTCAATGAATATATGATATAGTTGTCTTTTTCTTTTAGCCAATTAATTATATCCAAATATTGCAGGTGATGTTGTTAGGACACAGCGACAAATTCACTGCAGACAAAGTTATGAAAGTTACAGTAGTTTTTAACCGTTTTGGTGAGGGACTTATTGAGAGGATGCCAAGGTAAATTAGGAGATGAGGAAAGTTGGTGTTAGTTTCTAACCATATATATGGTAAATTGATCTCATATATATATATATATAAATTGGGGACCATGGCAGGGTCAGGATAGGCTATGCTCATGTTGCCAACAACAAATATGATGAATGGAAGATGTATGCCATTGGTGGCAGCTCTAATCCAACCATTTTCAGCGAAGGAAACTACTTCATAGCACCCGATAATCCTGATTCCAAGCAGGTTACCAAGAGAGAAGCAAGTAATTGGCAAAATTGGAGGTGGCAGTCTTCAAAGGATGTCTTTAAGAACGGTGCTTATTTTGTTTCATCTGGCTATGGAAGTTGCGCTCCTCTTTATACGAGACCTCAATCGTTCACTGTTGCTCCTGGATTCATGGTTCCTGCTTTAACATCTAACGCTGGTCCTTTACGCTGTCTTGTTGGCAGACTATGCTAAACTTTGAACTTACTGTTCACTTTTCTTCCTTTCTTTATCGATATCTATTCTACTATTCTGGACTCCAAAAATTCGTTGAAGAGTGATTGATATCTAGTGCTTGAGAATATAGCCTATGAGCAATGGGGATGATGCAACTTGTGTGGCGCGGCAGACATTATTTTACTTTTGGTTTCTGTTCTCTTAGTTGCCTTTGTATTTGTGCTATTTATAGTTAAAATACTTTATTTCAACTTCATTGTTTAGTTGAAAGCACCAATCAAGGAAAGTTAGTGATGCTTCTTTAGGAAGATGATATGGCAGCAAAATCACAGTATTGAATCCTCAGGCACTCTCAAATTTCAATGACTATAAACAAAGAAAGACATAACAAACTATTAATTAAGGAGGTTTCTCCTAAAGTTTCAAAATGATCACCAAAATGAAGAAAAGAATAAAGTTGCAATTGCTTTCACTTTGCTCACACTCGTACTTTTGTTCAGAAAAGCCTATTGTCATTGCTTTGAACCCCACATGTTACAGGTGCTTTAGCTCTTACTTTCTTCAGGAACCAAATACCAACCCCAATCCCTATGGCTCCAGCCGCTGAAACTGCAGTCACAGTCCCTGAAACAATAAGAAATCACTAAACGCTTAATTTTTGTATTATGATTTACAAGTTCATTAGCACTATTAATACAAAATTTTAAACCAAATTATAGAATTTTTACCTGCAATGACTCCAGCCTTTCTGTGCTCTGAAATGTCATGACCTGCACAACAGATAACACCCAACATAATAAGGGTATTAGGGATGGTTGAAAAATGTGATCAGAAATTTCATGACAAGACATTCTAATCATAGCTAAACTATAAGGTGATATGAGTCTTACTTCTAATAAATCCAAGAATGTCCATATTAGCCTTAAGTCAAGACGCACCTTTACAATAAGAGGTAACATTTCCCTCCTTACATAGGCACAAGAAATTCTGTGTTTGTGTATCAAATCCACATGTTCCAGCTCCCTTGGATGGATCCTGACACTGAAGGCAGTGTGTAGTTACCGGAACATCAAAATCAACCCGAATTCCATATTCGGGTACCTGGTTAGAAGGAGAATCCGTATTTGTACCGGTAGTTCTCCAATACACACTTGTATACGAAGCACAATACTTCAGCATCAGCCTTAAGGACTCAGTTGCTTTGGGGTAGTAAGAGCAGCAAGAACTTCCACCCAGAGCTGTGGCGCATTCAGGTAAATGCCTACAAAGGTAACTAGCACTATCGCATGATGAATCACACCGGTCAGGGAATCTCTCACAGAAGATAGGCTTCGGCTCCACAATCACATAATCCTCACTGCAGTTGAAGAAGAGGTAGTCGTTTTGAGGGGACAGTGAGAAATGCGTGCTTGTGTCAAGGCTAAAAGGCCTAGTTGGACGAAAGTTATCACCATCTTGACAGTTCCACATGAATGAATCGGTAACAAGAATATGAGGGTCAGAGTAACTAATGCTGCGCACAGGGTATCTGCCGGAAGGTGTACGAAGCTCAAGCTTGCCAGGCTCGGAGCAAGCAAGCATGTGCCTGTAATAAGGGCTGCCACAACCATCATCAATCCCAAAAGGGTAGTTTATAGGAATATCACCACAACTGGTTCTACAAAGGTTTGCTTGCGCTTCTATGGGGCTAAGAATTGGAAAGATGACTAGAACGATTACGAAACATAAGCAAAGAAATGAAGAAATCTTTTGCTGTGTTATAGTAGGTTTGTAGGTGAAGATCAGAGAATCCATCACAGTTATGGTGGAAGTTATTTTTAGCTTCCTTAGTGGGATTTGTATTGTCTTAAAAAGCAATTATCAGATAAAATAAAGTGAAGCCTTAACGAGACGAGAGAAAGAATCTGTCAAAGTAATGTTGTCTCTTTTATGTCTTCATTTCTTTTTTCCTCTTTTTCTTTTATATTCCCTGACATATACTTTGCTTTTGTGCTTTTATGTTTAAGAAGGTTTGAGGAGAGAATAATAAAACTGTGTGATGATTGCAGAGCATGTGAATTCCACTGCAGAATCCTTGATTCTGACATCACGTTAATTTGGAAGAGCCAGATTTCATGTCCATAAAAGCAGACTCCAGGATGTTTTCACTTTAATTTGCATAGTGTGTAGTAGGCAGCATCTCAATTTCAATATAATGTCCAAGACTAGGTCCAGCTCCAACAACTTTGAAACTTCTCAAAGTTTGGGCTGAATCCCACCTTCGTTGTTACGACCTAAAGATTTAAAATTGGGCCATAGGACACAGCTAATAATGTTAGAAATGGGCCCTCTCCCTGTCAGTGTATAACCTTGCTGAAATGGTGATGTACCCTATTTCTGCTTCCCTTCTCTTTTCATTCAAGGATCACTCATTCATGAATCATAACTGGCCTAGGAAAGTAACCCCCGTCCTTTGTTACCCCGTTTTAGCTAAAGCGCGTAATATATACTATATAACCTCTTCTATTTTATGAAAGAACATACATATACATATTAATTAATTAGTAAAAAGACCATGAGTTTTGTTAAATTTATTTAAAGAAATAATTTTAAAATTATCAGTAAATTACATGATATTATCTCATTAATAAATAAATATAAAATTAAAAAAATTAAAAATAAATACAAATAATTTTATTTATTAATAAGTGATAGCATATAATTTAATAATAATGTATAAATATATATTCTGATAATTCATTAAATAAAAAACGATAATCATATTTGTTATTATTATTTTTTTTGGTTTGAGTTTTCAAAGCAATTATATTTAAAAAGAAAAGAAGTCATCAAATTAACATCTTTTCCTCTACACGTGTGTTCAATGAATCGTGCATATATCATCATTCATGGAGAACAATGGCGGTGGAAAATTTTACTTGAGAAAAACAACGAGCAAATGACGGAAAAAAAAGGAAAAAGAGGAGAAATTAATGACTAAAAATAAATCTAGTTTTCTATCTTATTATTAAGTCTAACACTTCAAACAATCGACATGGAGCCAGCCTTGAAGTTGAAAATTTTATACCACGTGACAGCTGCTTTTTTCTTTAAAGTTTAAAATACCCTTTGAAAGTTGAAACCTACAACGCCAGCACCACCCAGGATGCATGCACACAAATGCAGAACTTTATTATTAGTTTGAAAAACAAGAGCAATAGACTTCATGTGGCATTGGCAATGATAAATTGGTAATCATCCCATGACCACTTGAGACAAGGACAAACCTAACACCAGCTGGCTAGGCGGCTTCAATCCATGCTCATGCTTCGCATTCCATATTCAAAATTTTGCACTTGATCTTCTTACTAATTAATATTAACCCATTCTCATAAAAAAGATTAAAATAAATCCCAATCGACAATGATTATATCTGTTCTTACTTGATAGTATATTTGTACAAAACCCTCAAATTTACAAGATGAAAAAGGTTTTAAATCAATGAAAGATTGAATCAAATCGATAATTCTTTCGTTTCAACGCTAGTGATTTTGAGAATGAAACTTAAGGATTTAATTTTGAATGTATTACTCATGTAGTATATATCACATTTTAATCTTCCATGATATTAAAAAAAAGGAGGGGGAAGTTTCCGATATTATAACACACATCCATCACAAGTACACCGTGGAAATTTCCTTAAATGAAAATGCATAATTAAAAAGAAGTCCCTATAAGAAGAAGAAACCAATAAAAGGAGAGGGGTCGGTTTCACATGGAAGCATGTGGAGCGTCATAAATTCGAAGCAAGCAGGCGGGCTCGATACTTGATTGAATGGCGTAAGAAAGATGATAATTGTACGGTTGGATGAGGTACGGTGCGACTCACAAAGTTTCACGTTGTGGGAAGTTCAGTTCCCCACTATCCCCGCTTTAGTATTTCTAAATACATACATGATCGGATGTTTTAAATTAGCACGAAGCATGACGGTATCATATACGTCAATCAAGTGGATGCACGGAAAGTCAACAAACGTATCTGAGTTGTCCATTAACATAATTGCACCTCACCCACAATCCACGAAACCCAACATCTTCTTCATTGAAACCAACTTGACGACCTAAAGACAACGAAATACTACCCCACCCCATCAATTTTTCTATTTCATTCAATGCAGACGTAGTTGCCGGGAAGTCTCCTGCTAAAGTCTACTGTTTCAATTTTCTAAGGTTCTTCTTAGTACAAATAAGTTACGTGTCAAAGTATGATAGCCGTAGTTTCTTGACTGCTTAGAACAGAATATTCCACACAGACGAGAAAATTATTCGTTTTGTTTTCTTCTGGGAATTAGACGTTGTATTTTTGTACTCCTCAAGATTACTCTTTTGTTTTCTTGTAATTCTAGCATTTAATCATTTTATCTGTTTCTGAGAAGATATCTTTCATTACTCTTGAGTGAAAGATAAGTTTAATAAAAAATAGATTGGAACAAGATAGGCATTACTCACGGAAAAGGAAATTACGCTCATTTTTTTCTTTGTGTGTATTTACTTGAAAATATGAACGGAATTATTCAGAATAGAACAATAATAAGAAAGAATGAAATTTGTTTGTGTGTTCTAACCCTTTCCCACAACAAAGTACAAAAAATATAAACATGTAATCTCCTTCTCAACATCGAAAAAAAAAATAATAACAAGGAAAAAATTAAAAAGGTTAAAACAGTCGTGACTAAATTATTTTCCTGGAAAAACTGCTGATCTTATTGCCTATTGTTTGTCGTGGTGTTGGCATTGCTGTTGTTGTTGTTGGAAGTGTTGCTGCTACCATTTGGGTTAGCACCACCAATGATAGAGGTGATGGCCGCTGCGAGGGCGGCGGTGAAGCTGGGATCATTGGTGATGGCGGCCGTGGCAGCGCTAACTGTGTCAGCCAGCGTGGGCTGCTGAGGCTGCTGCAATTGTGGATGTGGAACTTGGTGTTGGTGGCCTAATCGTGAAGACCCCATGTCTTGAGACAACTGCAGGCCTGAGAATTTCGACTGATTATACAGTGCTTGACCCAAACCTTGAGGCAATTGAGGGGCTGATACTGACGCTAAGTTTTGGGGTTGGCCTGGAAATGGGACTTGGAACTGGGTAGACGGCCTTTGGAATTGTAGAGGGTTTGGTGACTGTGTAAGGTCCAATGTCACAGTTGGGAATGGTGCAGAAGCTGAAATCGTTGCCATGCTTGACGAGCATGGAAGGATTGCCCTGGCAAGCAAATTTGGGTTCATGATTCCATCCGCACTGGGCATTGACCCCGAAAGCAACATTCTAGCAGCTGCTGCTGTTGTTGATGCCATTGCCATCGCAGCAGGAGGAAGTGGGTGATTATGATTGCCCTCGTAAGTTGTTATCAAGATTGTTCTATCATCCGCGCAGCGTTGGACCTGAGAATTATCATAAGCACAAGTTAATTCGGTTCTTATAAATCTAAATTAACTTCAAAACAAAGGCACCATTAAAACAAGATTGAAACATACTTGTTTCCGGACAGGACAGCCAACTGCCATGGTGCATCGGTAATAAGCTCGAGGACATGGGTTTCCTTTTGCCATCTTTTGTCCGTATTTTCTCCATTGACATCCATCAGTGATCTGTATCAAATTAAATAATCAATTAGTTTCGCAACAATTAATTTGACAATAACTTCAATATATCCACCGTTAGTGATTAAAGCAACTATTACATACCATGGGAGCTTCTGATCTAGCTCGAACAGAAACACGGGCTTTCCTCATGGTGGCCTCAGTAGATTGATCAAGTGCCTTTGCAGGATTTAGCTTTTGGACTTTGTTAGGACCCCAACCCTCGGATTCTAGACTTTCTTCTTCAGTTCTTTTGCCATCCCGGAAACTTGAAGTTTCCTGATCAAAGTGAGAAATTTCGTTCTTGCTTTTGAAATAATCTTTGGATGCAACCTCGACGTTGTTTGGAAGTGACTCTGAACGTGTCCTTTCTTCTGATGAAGAATGAGACATCTCGACTGTTTCAGCTGCACTTGATGGGATTAGATCCAAAAATTGTCTGGGCACTATCGCCTCATGTTTCTTCTCTTCAGATTTTGCTTCTTGAATCTGAATCCGTCAAAGATATTTAAGTCAGCAATAATACCTATGATCAAAAGAAAATAACAATAACGTATCATATGTATGTGAAGAAGGATAATTACCTCATGTTCTTGCGTGCTTTCAGCTCCTCGATTTCTTTGCTGTTGCATTAAGTTAAAAAGGTGCATCTGAAGAGCATTATAATTGTTGCTGACATGACTAAGCATGTCTCTAAGCTTCTGATTCTCAGCATTCATACGTTTCAACTCTAGTTGCAATTGCGCAAGCTGAAAACAATTGAAAAAAAAAAAATCATTCAGTTTGTCGATTCAAAAAGAATTAAAGAATGAAAAAGCAAACACTTCTATTTATACTATCCTCTTACTTCATTATTGACTCGCTTATCTTCTATATCCGATGATACCCCATCATCAACCGTTGATTGATCACTTCCAGCGTTAGCAGTTAGGAGAAGCAACCCAGTCTATATTTAGAACAACACAAAACAAACATCAAAAATAATATTCAGTGTAACTATAAAATAATAATTTAAAAGAAAATGGTTTTAGAGAGAGAGAAAAAAATAAACTTACATTTACATCCAAATCAGAGGCAGGACCGGCTTTACCATGAGAAGACGCCTCCTTTTTGACATTGATAGTAGTGGTTTTGTTATCCTCATCACGATCATCAACGTTCCTATATTTCTTGTCAGAGAAAAAGTCGACCTCATCAACCGGAATCCTGCTTTCATCAGAGGGAGAGGAGGAAGAGGAGGTTCCACGGCGGTCCTCCCTGGAGCCAGCAAGGCTAACAGGGAACTGAAACATGTCCCGTTGGTTCAACCTGAAGAAAGGTCTGGTGCTGGAATTGGTTTTGTTTGGGAAGAAATTAGTAACAGGATCAGAATCAAGAGTAAGTCCCCATCCTTTCTCCATATAAAGAGTTTTTCTAAGATTAAAGAAAGAAAGATAGAAAGAGGGAGAGCTTGGAAGAATAAAGCAAAGATGGCGTTGAAAGAGAAATGGGGAAGATAGAAAATGAGAATGTGTATAATGTGTTATGAAGTCTTTTTAACTTGTGCAATGGGGTCGCCTATAAAAAGGGCTTGGAACGTAGACCAGATATCATGGATGGATTTACATTACTGGTCTACAATTTTGGAAATTTTTTCAGAATTTGATGGGATTTACATATTCTTACGTCAGATAGTGCGTGGCAATTGACCCCATTTTACCTCCTTGCCTTCCCCTTTCTCCCTGTGGAAACTGCTGCAAACATAGAAAGAGAAAAGAGTGAAAAACCATAAACGAATACACCACTTGCTATGGCCCATTACCCTTTTCGGACCATCACCATTCACCAAATCAGTATAACCGAGGGGAATTATAGATTTACTGTTAATCTAAGCTCAGTAACATTTTTCAGTTCCTTCTGCTTTCCACATTTAGCACTAATTTAGTATTTTAAAACCATGCACCAACTGGTTGGTTTGTTCAAATAAAGAATATTAATGACTTTAAATTTAAAGTATTTGACCATTGCTATGAAACTTTACTGTAAAAAAACACCATTAATGTTATCAAATTAAACAAAACAATCTCATGCCCACAAGTAAGACGATATTGATAACAACTCAAATTTGTCCAATTTTGACCTAATCTTATCCTAGGAGGCAATGCTAGCAAAATTCCAAACTACTTATCACGCCCCGACTTCACCTATTTTATTCTTGCCTAGAAAGGTTTAATCCAATTGATAAGGAAATTTTTTTTTTTTTCTAATTATCAATGATTTTGATACATCCTGAAGATCATTTGGAGGTGGGAGTACTAAATTCAAACAAAATGTGAAAAAACATCCTTGATCTTATTATAAAATAAACCAACATAATTTTATTTCAAGTTGTTCGAAAGTGAAAATCTTTAAAACACAAACCTTAGTAAAAAAATTAAATTAAATTGAAAAACAATTTAATTGTTCAATGTAATTAGTAGTAGTTTTTAAATTATTAATTAACTAAATAAAAACTGAAAAAGTAAATGTAGGTAAAGAGGGTTCGGATGCGGGTCGGGGCTAGTTCCGGAAATATGGAGTTGTTGAATGATTGGAAAGAAAAAAGAGGTTTCGTCTGCTTTTCGTCAAGTAGAGTTTGACTCGTTCTTTAAATTAAAAAAAAAAAAAGAAAACAAATAAAGAAAGAAATCCACCGCCCCGAAGGGTGCGGCGCGTTCCACGTGATTTAAAAATGAAAAAAGCAAATGAAGGAGAGAGGAACTCCAATGCCAAGTCAACGAATTTGACGGCCCGGCTCTCTTATGACCGGTGACCGGGTGGGGCATTTGCTTTTGGTCTTTCCTTGGCCCCACGTAGCATTACACTCCCACGTTTCAGATCTAATCTCTATTGACTGTTTACCGGTGGGACCGAGTCATTTGCTTAGACTTTCTTTTTATTTCCCCCCTTTTTTCTTTTAAAAAAAAAATCATTATTATATTACTTGCAGTTCTGTTCTTCCCTCGCCCAACCTTCCATTTCTTTTTTTTTTTTTTTTTTAATTCTCTTTCCTTCAGTAAACATCTGGTGTAAACAGTAACCGGAAGACAACCCTTTTTAATCAGATTTTATATATAAAAAAATATAAAACAAAATCAAAAGTGAAAAAGTCTACGATCAAAATGTTTGAATAAATTACATGACTTTGTGTAATTGGATAACGTAAATTACCTTTCAAATATTAGTCTAATTTTATTAAATAAAAGAAATTGGATGAATTTTTTTATTATTTAAATACGATAAGAATGAATCAAATTAAATTGAATCGATCGATGCATTTTTTAAAAATTTAATAAAGAGTTAAATATTTTATTTGACTCTTATATTTTAGTTTGATATTTAAAAAATTATTAATTTAATATCTAAAAACATATTAGTCATTTCGA
>JBBYHK010000018.1:9482563-9520372 GCA_038382065.1 Adansonia grandidieri | reverse complement strand
TTTATATACTTGGCTTATAATGGTTACGTGCAATTATAGCAACAGCGGATATATATGTGCAATTATAGCAACAGCGGATATATATATTTACCATTGTGGCAGAAGGATGGTGCTTGAAGTCATGCCTTGGATTCCGAGGCCTAGATTTTGGGAGGAATTGCGATTAAAGGATTTCACATGATCATCCTTAAGCTGATAATTTTGTTGGCAGTTCATCGGATCCGGTACCTTCTTATTCCTCCTCGCTGCAGTAGCTGCTTCTATAATTTATATATGCCACCAAGAATAATTAGTAAATTAAGGATATAATCTTTGAAACTACACACACACACACATATAGATATATTTTTAGGACATTAAGAAAAACCTACAACTTGTTCACAGTCTAAATGTTGGCAAGTAGAATCAGAAAAGATTTATTATAAGAGCTAATCCTCAAGGTACAGTCGTAGTTATATGATATACAAGAAAAAAGTATATGATTTTTATATATGTCATGCACTAAGTTGGAGATAAATAAATTAAGACCATGCATTAATGACGTATTAATATTCTCATGTGTATATATATACCTTGTATCATCTGCTCATGCTTGGTGCTCCTATACATCTGCTCATAGATGGCAAATAAGAAAGAGATTTTCAAAAATACTTTCCAGAAATTTTGGAAAATAAAAATTAACCCAGAATTCATTTTTCAACAAATTTATAATTTTTTTTTTTTTTTGGAAGTAGTTTGATCAAACCTGAAGATGGCTCTTTACGTGGGAGATTGTTAGTCCCTTGACATCCATTATCTGTAAAACCATCTTTGGGGTTGCTCCTATACATTCAACGTTCAATACCATAATATTAATTAATCAATAAACTTTATATATGATAAGATTAACAGTAATGAATGAAAATGGAAGGGTTAATATTTATTAAGTGTAATTAGAAGATGGCTTACTGTCTTCTCCACCTAACCGTTCAACTGCATGCAGGAAGCATTGGTGAAGATCGGCAGTCCATCTTAGGCGAGGCATTTTTGATCTGACATAAGGCCTAACAATTGGCGATTTCAAGCTTGTTTCAGGCAGAATTTGATCCTTGCGTAGCCTTGAAACTCTCATAGTTGACGATGATGACTGTGAATAAATACTAATTCCAGAACTGTGGTCGTCCAAAGAAGAAGAAGAAGATGAAGAACACCCTTTAAGCCAACTATTATCACCATCAACCCTCTTCATTTGCCAAGAAGGAAAAAAAAAAGACAATAAATGAGACAGAGAAAATTAAAGAGGTGGTCTTTGGGGTGAAAGTTGAAACAAAACAGAGAATAAATACTAGTGAAGACTCTGTTGCATAGATTTTGTCTTGTTCTGCAGCTTTTCTTACACTCTTTTAAGGCAAGTTTTTGTCTATTGGAGGTTCAATTAGAAAAAGGAAAATTTGGACACGGAATTTCAGACCCAATTTCTTTAAAAAAAAAAAAAAAAGAAAAAGAAAAAGAAAAACATAAATGGGTTTATGAAACTTGATTGATTGGGTGAAAAAAACCAAAACCAAAATGATGAAAAGGAGAAAACATTTCAACCCATATTTATTGATGATATCATGGTTCCAATATATTCTTTGGGGCCATGCATTTCCTGACATCCATTCTTCTTTTTCTTTCTTTCTTTATTCAGTTGAAAAACATAAATGCAACTGCTGACTTCATTTCAAGTTCATTATTACAGGAGACTATGATTCTTAGAAACTATTAAATCTTAACTGTTTCTGTAAAATTTACAGTTCAAAGTTGCAAAGAAAGAAGATTAGCAAAGCTATAGAAGTTATAACAAAAAAAAGAAATAAAATGGGTTCTCACTACAAAACAAACAAAGATCGAAACGTTAAAGATGGCCCAAAGTGAAACATGGAGCCATAGGCATTATAAAGGACATAAGCATTTGCACTACGTGCAAGAAACATGTTCAAACCTTCTTCATTCCTCAAAACAGGATATAGTTCCCTTTATTCCGGCCAACGTCATCACTTTTTTTTTTATTTGTTCTTTATTTCTTCCCTCGAACACCACCAAATCATAGACAGTTTCATATACAAGAAACATGCCAGTTTTACAGTAACCGAGTTGTTTTCAACATCCAACAAATATAAAAGGCCGATAACGTGAGTGGTACGCAAGCATTCTTTTTCCCAGCTGGCTTGTGTACTCATGCAGTGACACGTTTGATGCCAAAAACGTCACCTTGATGGTCATATCGTTAGGCTATGCACGACCATATTTTTTGCTATGGATTTTTTTTTTTTTTTGCCTTTTCATGGTGTGGAGAGCAATTTGATGCCAGCAAAAATGGCTGAAACAAAATTTGTCTGTCGGATAGTGGCACTTCTAAGGAAGTGCTGACAGCGGGGTTGAAGAATTGCAAATTGAAGAAGACGGTTTCAAAATAGGGAATATTCCTCTTGATGGATTTGCTAGAATCATGGACAAGTGTGTCTTGATGTCGTAAGCTTGAATAAATGGTTAGAAAGTAACCTTGTCTTAATTAATTAGACTCCAGTTTAAGCAAAGATTTCCGATTATTCAAAGAATCAGCAAAGCTGCAAAGGAATTAAACAACTAACTATGCAACATAGAGTCCCTCAAATACCAGGTGATACACAAATCCTGTTGCCGAAGTTTCGGAGCCAGCCACTGCAACGATGGCTTGGACATGATTAGTCTGTGTTCCATGGGATAACAAATTGATTGCAACTTGAACAATTAAATTAAATTCTTGAGAGATTAATTGAAGTGTTCTCAAAGACTTAATTATATTCAACAGTCCTGAATCCTGATGTTTTCATGGAAGGTAATGTTGATTGGGAAATCTGAAGGTCCGAAACGAAACAAAGTTTTCCTAGCTTCCAGCAATTACAGGGCTCCATGTCGATTGTATATTCGTTCAAGAACACAAGGGCGAGAAAGAATTGACTCAAAAGCTCAAGTTGAGCTCTCACAATAGTTTCCCGCAATTAAAAAAAATCTAATTTTGTTAATCATATCCCAAGCTTGCACCCTGTCACCCCTTCGTGACATAATTGGTCTTGTCAGCTAATTCAGAGAGGCCTTGTATGGCGACCTCTGGCCCGGCCACAGAGAAGAGCATTCTTTGAGATTGGCAATTCGTCTCTCCATGAATTTGCTGGGGAGTAAACCCTGAGATAGAACTGCTGGCCTAAATTTTGTCTGGCCCAGTTCTCAGACCTTATATTCCACATTCCTACGTTGTCTAGAGCTATGTAGATCGCGGTCCATGACCTGGGGTACACCTGCATTCACTCGAATAAATCAACAAATTGAGACTTAGAGGTGATGATGCTCCTACAATCTCTACAGTTGATCATATCTCAATCACATTGATGGAATTGCAACGATCTATATCGCATACCTACGTCGTGGAGCGAGCTACTGTGTCTCCCAAATTGTAGCTTGCTCTGCTAGAAGGCGTCCATTGACCTCCATCCATCCTGATCAACCAACATTTTAACACATCTAGTCGTGCCCAGAAAATTGAACCTAGAGCATTAGTATTAAAAACCTTACCCCACATCGAAGAATGAATAACCATCAATATGCCATGACTGCACAGTGTCCTCCCAGTTTTGAAATACAATCTCAACATATTCTCGGAAGTTGGCTGCCATTACGGAGGTCTGAAATTAGGCATTATTTCCTGAAGGGGGTCAGGCAGGAATGCTTCCAAGATTGAAGGCTCCAGGAACCTTTAAGTAATCCGCAAGTTTAATGGGGTATCTGCGAAAACATATGAGACACCATTGACAGCATATCTCTGCTTTCCATTAATACAAGGCGCAGAGTTTGCAAGCGTGATAATGCGACTTGGAGTGATCAGTCCATAGTGGTAGGAGCCTTGGGGATTAGGTCTAGGTCCACTAGCAGTCAGGTTCCAACTGGTCGAAGAAAAACTATCAGCTCGATGGCCAATTTTAAATGGTTTAGATTATTAGCTTCTGAAAAGAACATAATCAGATAAGAACCGTATGGATCTTGCCTGCATGACTGATGGAGCAATTTGAATTGTGGGAGCCCCATGAACTGGACCAGAGACACCCTTTTTTGAATTGCTGTAGTGAAGAATGGCAGTTGTTGTGAGCACAAAACGAGTGAAGCGTGTAGAAGCAACAACATAGTAATCCTGCAGCATCTGATCAGCAGTGACCAAGAAAGAACATGACTGACCAAGATGGATATCAAAAGAAGAATAGGTGTTCTGAAGTGTATGTGATCCTTCTACTTCTATGAGTTTCAGCTTGTGCCCCTGGATCCTGAAGTTAATTGAAGTTGTGAGCCCAACATTTGATACCCTAAACCTGTATGTCCTACCTGAGTTCAGAAAAAAAAAATGTACCGTGTCACAAACAGCTCGTCCTGTCTAAATTTAAAAGCTAGGGGTAAAAGAGAACGGCCTCACCAGAGAGGGATATTTCCTACCTAATAAAAAACAGCATAAAGTAGTATTCATGAACTAATCGACCAGATTTATGGAACAATAAACAACAGATTCAAGTAAATTTTGATGGACGGAAACTAGAAAGTTGGTTATTATTCATCTGGATCAACAGTGAATGTGTATCCATCCCACCCTCGACCATTAATGACAAGTCCATCAGGGAAAGGAAGGTTCCGACCACTGTCAAAGAGACGTCTCAATAACTTAAGAAACAAAGAGGCAATAGTCCGTATTCAGAGGAAAGAAATGAGGAAAGAAGGCATAGAAACAATGATTAAGACTCCACTGTCCTACTTATACTCGATCATAATAGATGTAGAAACAGAATTCTTACATAGTGATTTCTCTTATACCAGTCCCCAGCCAGTACAGTGAAATTCCCAGCAGGAGTAGGAAAAGGTACAGGTATCTTGGGGCGGCTCCAGATTCCGATGCTACCATATCCTCCGGCAGCCTAATGGAATAAGAGTGATGGGAAGTAGAAAAAGCTACCGATCTGATCTTTCACTTGGAGAACATAAGTGAAATTTTTCCCTGGCCAGATCGGACAGTTTGTGCCGAAGACTACATCCTGCCATGAGTTCCTCCTTTGCTGCACACCATTCCTGCAGAATGAAAAAATAAGAGATGAGATGACTGTCCAATTTCACATCAATCGCAGAATCCAAAAGCTGTTTCTGTTCATTTCATAGACATTTCTAGATTCTATTAGTTGATGCTGAAAGTATCATACTAAGTTCCTGCATGCCATATGGGCAGAAATTGGATGACTGGATCAGTCACTATCACTAATAAGTATAACATAACTACGGAAAGTACGAAATAAACATTCTGAATGATCTTATAATATGCAAAGTTGCCAAGCTTTATTAAAAGTAAGTTGCATAATTCAGAGTTTTAATTAGAACTAGGCCTAAGCCCCTGGCTTTAAGCTGGCCACACCTAAGCATACTGAAGGGCACATCTTTTTTTATTTTTATTATTTTGAGAGGAAAGCACATGCATTTAAATATTTTATTGCAATCAGTTCTGCCATAACCAGGCAGACATTTTTAATTAATTGCATTCATTTTTTAATATTTTAGACATGAAGCTCCAACATAAGTGAGATGTAGCAGGTGTTAGCAAAAGTTACCATACTCAGCCAGCTGCACAAACTGAATTATCATAATAGTATTAATCCCATTGGATCCTTAAGAGAGTTATTCGTTAGAAAACTTTTAGATTTAATCATTTAATCATGCATGGACCATATTTTCGGAGTCTTTTTAAGATATTGTCTATGAAATGTGAACCAACAAAAACGAAAATGAGCTGAAGAAGTAACCATGCCTTTTCAGCTTTCGCCCCCAGTTTAATTCTATATATGCACCTCCATACAAAAAGGATCAAGGATAAGGAATAGGGATATGCTCACCTACCGAGTTAAGAAAAATATAGCCCCAAGTATTTCATTGTCTTCAAATTTGCCATTAGTTGATATCTTCCTAAAAATGATAGTCATAGTTATGAATGTCTACCAATGGGAAATTTTCAAATTTTCAAGCATTTAGCCACAGATCTAATAAGCTCAAAACTTTCCCACTAAACTCTAGTTATCTATTGCATATAATCATGAAACCAAAAGAACACACCTTAGATTAAATTGGGGGACACTGGCTTCGAATGAAAGCAGCACTTTGAGTTCATGCTTAGCTTCCAGGATTTCATATTTACTTTCTTTGTTGCTTTCTATTTTTAACTTGTCTTTCTAACCAACATTAAGTAAAATGTTGAAACAAAAACAAACAAAAAAGAAAGAAAGGAATGTTTTACCAAAAGATAAGGAATTGTTCATTTAAGTAGTTATAAACACTGACAATCAGATTATCATTAGTAACTGCATCAATCTGAGGCCCTGGAAACTGCCCGTTTATTAAGATCCCCTGCAATACATTTTGCACATTCCAATCAACTCTTGCTAAACAAGTTGTTTTGAGGAACCAAAAGTAACCAAACCCAGAAAAACAAGAAAAGGTGAAGCATTTTTCTTTCCAGACGAAGAACTGAAGAAAGTATCTTCTTTTGAACAAGAAAACCAGAAAGCAAGAAAGAAAGTACCTCCTGCTTAACTCCAAGAGGGCAACTATCACCGTACGTGACTTTCCAAGTGATAAACCGATAAGGGTTTTCTCCATTGACGCCGAGAAACAAAATGCAAGCAATGAAGCAACATAGGATAAGCTTACTATCTTCCCTTCTCTTGTCTTTGTTTTCCCCCTTAGAATACTATCCATTCAAAAAGAGGAAGAAAAACGAATCCTTGTTTTGCCAAAATTTTATAAAGAACACAGATCTAGAAAGAGCAATACACCATTGTCGTCTTGTATCTTCCCTAAATCTATCTTTCCCTCGCCTTTTTTGGGCTTTTTATTTTTAGTATGGAGGCAAAAGCAGAGCTCTGTTTTGCATGTGAGTGAAAGAAGAGTCCTTTACGTGACAGCGGGTTCCAATTAAATGCGGTTGAGTCTGGTGAAAACAGATGGTCCCAGATTAACCGTTGCCTATTTAGCATCACCTTAACATGGGTTCTAGTTCATGTGATGGGACCTTTGGTAGCCTAGCCGCTTGATTTTTAACAGTTCTCTGATTTGGCTTAGTTTTAGCCCTCAAAATGCTGATCAAACAAAGCTTGTGATAAGATACAAAAAATTGTAAGTAAAAGCCTGTCAACTGTAAGTAACAAGACATGGATCAAAACTCAAATCACGTGCAAGCTTGGAACCACCTAATTTGATGTGCCTATTGTCCGAATTTGCTAGCAAAGACAGCCGAGTTCTGATACTGATATACATCTTCCATTTTCCACAGCAATGGCACGATTAACAAACTATGGGGAAATGGCTAAAGAAAGAATCATAATTAGAAGAAAAAGAAAAAAGGAAGAAGAAAGACAAGCCTTTTCTATATAATCAATAATGGCAGTTAGACTTTCGAAGTGGAATGCCTTGCCAACCTTCGAGAATTTCCTTTTTTTTAATAAATTTAACAAGAATTAAAGACGGTGGAGTCCAGAGATGGATTAGTTTCTGGCCCCTATAATTGGATCCTGGGTTACTTTCCCATCCCTGGGTAACGCAGTGGTGGGCCTGCCCGAAGCAAAAACCCCACTGTTCACAGTTGATTCGCTTGCCTTATGATTACTTCGTTAAAATGCTATGCGATTAAAAAATACTGGATGATCATACACCGATGATAGTAACACCCAATAGCTTCTCATATGGTGATAATCTAGGAAGAAATTCTACTTCTCCGGCTTCCAATGACAGAGTTGGCAGCTTTGAAAGTTAAAAACGAAGAGCTCTGAAAGTTAAAAACGAAGGGAAGAATTAAGTGGTTGGCTGTTACTGCAGCCGCCGCAATTGTAGTTTTTGATTGCTATCTTGGAATTTCCTTGTTTCTACATGCAGGATGACAATTTTCTGTTATGCTAAACCAACTGATGATGTTTTGATTATCTTTAAGTTCGGTGATTTAAAGACTGCAAACAAGGAATTTTTCTGAAAAAAATAAGTGAAGGAAGGATCTGAATGCGTTTTTTACAGGAAGACGTCGGAACAGTTCGGAGTTCAGCCGCCATAACCGTAAAGAATCTCAAATTCCAAGTCCAAGAAGACAAGCAGTTCCGCATTGAAGTGAGCATTATTGGGCAATCTATCATGTTAATCTCGTTCAGTGTCTGGGGTTCTCTATTATATGATTCCATGCCAAAGGGTTCCTTGGAAAGTAATCCGTTTTAATAAGATCTCATATTGCACTGGAAGTAGCTCCAAAGATTAGCTCATCTCCATGAGAAATGCAGAGAATACATCATACAATGTGATATCAAGCCTTGAGAACATTCTGCTTGATGCTGACTATAATCCTTTGCTCTCAGACTTTAGCCTAGCGTAGCTGTTATACTTGGTTTCTTCTTGTCGAGAAGCTCCTAAACCATGGAAAACATTGTTAGTACTCAGTACCCTTTTGTTCTCCTTGTTTAGATTGACATCACGAGAAGTTTGGGGATAACCTAAACGCAATCAAAGTACAAGCAATTTAAATACAGAACTTAATTGCCAACAATCATTTAACCTAATGATTAAAAGTATTTTAAAATTTAAATTTAAATTTAAATTCAATTTCAAAAATCCTCTCCTCCATCCCTAAATTATCAAAAGGAAAACATAAAACTTAATTTAATTATTTCCTGCAATTATCATTTTAAGATAAAATTCGAACAAATTCAAAAGTTTAAATCTCAACAACTAAGTACCAGTTGTTTCTAGTTGAAATTGAAGCAATTCTTCATAGCAGCCAAGGGATTAAACTACCTTTCACCTTACACAAAACTGTACAGAAACAAATACAAGTATTTTAGATTCACCAAAAATTCTCCTCTGTTCCAACAAGGAAAAGAAAGTCTCTTGATGTTGGCAACAAAAAAGTGCCCAAAATTGATCCCTTCTCTCCCACTCGATGATTACATACTGCACAATAATCACCCTATCTGCTGACTGCTAGGAGGCTTCCCAATCATTGTGTCACGTAATTATCATTACCATGCTCAATCAACGTATTCATTCAACAAGAGCTCTCCCCAGCCTCTTTCAGATCATCGTAATCAAATATATTTCTTATTACCTTTGGCACAAAAGATCATCTATGAATTCAATGCAAAATAACAATACATTATTATTTTTATTTTATTTGTTCATCAACTAGTCAAAAAGGGAATGAATAACAAAATACAGAATGCTATAGCAGTTGCACTTATTTGGCTGCTTTGGAAAGTCATGAGTTTTAATCTTTCAGCTGCACCACTTGCTTCAGTCGAGTTTACAACCGATCTTGTCGTGTTGCTTACCATCTTACTGCAAAATAGACATACCAAATAAGCAATTTGTTTTAACAACATAAATGCTTTAATAGTATCTATAATCTAGAAAGAAGAGATGTTAAGAACAAAATGTTAAACAAGGGAAAATTATAAATGAGAACTACACTTTTAAGAATGGCCAGTATTTCTGACCTTCCAGGAAATACACAGCTCCCATGACCTGCAAACATAGCCCCACAAATTTGTAAAGAAAAAAAATGTCAGATTTATGTATGGTAGAGTAAAATCAGAGCTGAGAAAGTGAAGGGCAAAAAAAGAAACAAAAAAAAAACAAAAGAGAACGGAATGACAAAAACAAGGTGACAGACTTCATTTGCTTCATAAGAGACAAAGCAACAATGGAAGATGATTTCTACCACTAGCATATATATGCAAGGAGGAGATTCTTTTGTTAAGGCAATCTAATCATGGAGATGGGACGATGGCTTAGTGAGGTAATGCAGTGCAGTGAGGCTCGTTACAGAAGCAGCATCCAAACTGAAATCCTACGTTACCCAAACTCGAGGGTGAGTGTCTGATACAGATTTGTATCCCGCACAGGTATACTCAATTTTTTTAAGCTTTTTATTTTTCATATATTTGAAAGATCATACACCATAGCCATGTTTGAATCCAAATATGGGTTGAACACAGGTACTTCCAGAAAAATGAAGAGTCCGTGTGACATAGCCTAACTCATAGTTCCCTGCTTGAACAAGAAAATGTTATATCGTTATTCCAACCCTTTTCCACCTTCCAATCACAAAATAACCCATGTGACTCTGTTAGGTAGAAACTACACCGTTCTTTCTTAGAAGTGACCTTTTTCCCAGGGGATATCCCCACATGACTTGGAAGTCCAACTATTCCCACAACTTTACTTTCTAATAGCACATCTTTATACTTTTAAACCTAATTATTTGTGCTTAAGCAACTTATAAGCTGTAAGGGAGTGCAAGTTCATAAAATAAACACCATTCTCTTATCACCTTAGTCATAGGGGTCCTTTCAACTTAGACATTCAAGGCTGTAAACCAGCAGGAAAATGCTAGAATTTGGCACTTGATTAACTAAGACATTGTTCTAGTCTATGTTAAATGCACAATTGTTTTTGACAACAATGCCTGACTCTTGTGCTAAGGAATTTGATCAAAGGAAAACACAATCAAAGACTGAGACTTAGTATAAAATATCCTCATTTCCACTTTTTCATCAAAATATTTAGATCACAACATAATCTAATGCTGATCACTTGGTTAACTAACCACATATGACTACAAGATCAAATTCAACTCCATAGAAAAACAATTTAAAACTTAAAAGCAATATTCTTCTGATGAATAGTCGGGGTAACACTTACTTGGGTCAGTGGTCGTTATCATCGCCACACCCTTAAAGTCACAGGACCCAGGAGCTTTCCCTTCCTTCTGATAATAGCTATCAAAAGCATAAGAAGCATGATTCTTCACGTTATTAGGCTGGTAGCAGCTCTCCCCTGGTTGAATCTCACTACAATTTGCCCTCCCAGGACCACAAGCCCAGTCCAAAGCCGCCTGCAATGTCTTTGAATCTACCCCATCCATTGCAATACAATAAGTCTGATTGGTTGTATCATTTGCCAAAAAGGTCCCACTCCCTGATACATGAAGCAAATACACTGGTGTCGAATTTGAAAAAAACAATCCCCAATTCGCCTCAGAAACAGGAGGCGACCTCAAGTCCTCGTTAAACAGCTCATATATATACACACTCGAAGTGATTTCTGGATGCAAAGGGGTTCCACTGTGGTCTAAAACATGCTTAATAAGATTTGAGTTATAGGTATCTGCATTATCTATAGTAGCATATGGCTCTTTTGAATCCCCCTTGGAAGGCCACCCACTCTCAGTAACAAGCACCACAACATCAGTAACATTTAAATTCTTCATAGCAACATATGCAGCATCAATCATTGCATCAAGCACATTCGTGTAATGCAACAAAGTATTAGGATCAACCATTTCTTTAGACGGTGTCAATGGCTTAAATAAGGAATTATCTAAGGGAACCACACCTTTATTCTCCATAAAAACATAATAAGGATAAAGATTCATCATTAAAGGAGACCTGGTTCTCGATAAAAACTGAAGCAAAGGTATCATAATTGAAGTCAAGCTTTGGTTAAAGAAAGCCTGAGAAGGAGGAAAAGTATCAAGGATAATAGAGGCTGCATGCGGAGTTGAAACCTTGATTTGAGTATGCAAATTTGCAGCCACTAAAGCACTGTAAAGAGACTGAATTGCAGGAAGCAGCAAAGGAGCTGAGGATGGTATGGTTGTTAAAACCTCATCTCCGACAGCAATATCGGTGATGAGCGTTTCAGGGTAATAAGCGAAGACGTTCCGACCGATCCAAGAAGCTGCCGTGGTGTTGGATGACCCTATTGCCAAAAGCTGGTTATTAGGTACACTGATAATGACCCGGATCTTTGTCTTTGCCAATGCTCTGAGTATATCTGGATTTGCATCATAAAGTCGAACATGGGAGATTTTCTGCACTTGCAAGAATGAAACCAAATCCGTTGCTGATAGCAGATTTGAGACATCCGTGCCTATATTAACACCCACAAACGGTTCTTTGTCTTGTTCTTGGATTTGCTGCTTGAATTGTTGGACAAAAGTCGAAGACTTCGCTGCAAAATTTCGTAAAAAGAAAACATACAACTGTAGAAACTTAGACCTTAATCCTTATTGGTATTTTGGTAAGCTATTTTCTGCTGGGGTTTTTGAGACATTACCTGTTGAGAGAACTGTAAAGTAGAAGAAAACAATGGTGATAAGAATAGAAGTAAGCTTAGTGTTCTCCATTGAAGAGGAGCTTTAGCTTTATTTCTGCCTCCCCTGCTTCAGCCTCTGCTAGAAATCCTAACATTATCTTTGCAAATTTTCCTTTAAATTGATGGTCACTGGATTTATTTTATTTTGTGGGAGATTTGTATTTGTTGTGCTTAGGATTGACCTAAGAGTCAAGAGACGATCTACAGTAAGAAGAAAGAAAGCTACTAACCTTCATCAAAAGATCAAACAAAGTTCAGAGTTTTTGGAGGGTTTAACTGGCGTTCTTTACTTCCTGAGATCATCATTCAATTTCTTGCCGCACATTGATTTACAACAATACCCTTAGAGCCGACGGGTGAATGTTATTATTACACCTCCTTAGAATTTTGCCTGCACGGCAACACTTTCCCAATTCCAACCGGATGTTGTTGGTCCCATGGGGCTTTTTGATAGGACATGCTGGTTGAGTTAGACAGGATTATATCTTAAAAAAATTAATAAAAATATTTAATATACGTACATAAATATTTTTAAATATATTTAAATATAAATTATAAATGTATTACAATTAATATAAATAAAAAATATTTTTTAAAAATATAATAAAATATCTAAATATGACGTAATGAGTTTGACATGGTTGTTGATTGATTGTACAGGCTGGCGTTTCTAGAGAGCCGTTGCAGCATCTGGTTTTTAGCCATTAGTATTTGCACATTTCCCTAGGCCTAGACTGGAGCCGTGGGCGTTTAGCATTCAACGAGGCCAACTTTTGGCTCACAAGTTTAGCGGACTACTCACTCATCTCACAAGTCACATCAACTGGAACAAAGTTTAGCCCCCTATTAACCAAAACGAAAAGACGAGACCCTTCTACTTATCCCAAAAAAGAAAAGAGAAGACTAGACCCAGTTCCCACTTTTCAAGTTCTATAGTTCTATCTTGGTTTCAGATTTTCTTCCATTTTTTTGCTTACTTGGTTGCAGATGATTCAGTTTTTTACCAGTCTTTACCTTAATGAATCATTTTGTAGCCTTAGAAATTTCCTTTCCTAATGATATCTAATCTAAGGATCAAAAGGTTTTTATAATTGGTTTGAAACTAGTAATAGTCAAAGTATGAATCTAACCCCCAACACCTTGAAAATAATGCAGGACAGTTTTAGAAGTGCAATTCGCATAATTGGGCGGAAAGAAAAAGTTCCAAAAAATATGAAGCAAGAGCAAGGAGAGCATGCAACACAAAATGGAGAACACAACACAACACAACCCAAAAAAAAAAATAGAGCATTTATAGTGTACCATAATAAGCAGTAAGGTCACGAGCATAACACAGAACTCTGAACACACCTGCATCACATCACATATTCACATGAGGGTCACAATTGTCCAAAATTGTGTTCTTTTTTATTTCCTGGTTCGGCTAAGTAAATTTAAATCATAATTCAGATTACTATTATTTTTACAAGTTAATATTTAAAAATATTTAAATTTTAAATCTTATTATTTGAGATTTTTCTTTTATCCTAAGGCATTTTTATGTATATATAAAATACTGTGGGATGCCTTGATTTTGCGTAATTAAGATGCGTAACGGTGGTTTAAATGGTCCGTATCCAGCAATTTCATTTTTACAGAAGATTGTGGGAAGGTAGGTGACCGCTGAGAATGGAATGTTAATATATATATATATATATATAAATATACTGTTGAGCTACTATTCTTGGTTGCTCACCTTGCCTGCCTTTTCCAGAAAGACTAGTTGATAAGCAAGGAAGCATATAAAATTGGGTTTTTCTAATTTAATGGAAATTCTTTTAGGTTGAAGACAGCAATAAGTACAAATGTTGGAACCAGTTTGGAAAAAAGCAGGGATGCTTTTTAAAACCATATGGAATGTATTAGAACGTGACGCTGGAATCCTAGGAGCGTCCATCCTGCTCGCACAAATGATGAAGTAAATATTATATTAGAATATCTGGTTGATCGGCCAATCGTTTTTTCCTCCTCTTTTGTCAGAAGCTTGGTTTTGGAGACTGGGCTTAACAAAAGTTTTGGGGCACCCAATTTGATTACAAACTAAATCAGTTTGGAAGGGTTTAGGGTTAAAAGAAAAATTGCAACCCATTTAAAAAATAGATAAATTTTGATTCCAACATTTTAGACTCAAACTTAAACTAATTCGATCTATAAAAGTTAAATATAAAATTTTAATGTAAATATTAAAAATAATTAATTTATTTATGTTTAAGAATTTAATAAAAAAATATATAAATTTACTAAAGGTGAAATCAAATACTAATTAAAAAATTTTTTAAAAATTATAGATAAATTTAAATAATTTTTTATTATTTATTTATAAATATAAATAAATTTAAATAAAATTTAATGTTTATATTTTAAATTAAATAAAAATTTTATAAATATATATAATATTAATATTATGCATAAATTTTTTTTAATCTAATTTAACCCGAGTCATTGTCATACTTCTACTACAAACCAAGAAACAAAGAAGTAGTATCAGATTCTCTTGTTCTTGATGTTAAGTCATTAACACTGTTTTGCTCTTTTGCTCCAAATCCATCTGGCTAGGCCAAACTGCCAATCTTTTAACATATATATATATAGCAACAGAGATTTAAGACTATTCTTGCTTTAGCATTTAGATTCCCCGAGAAAAGCCACAAAGCGGCAGCCAAGTCTCTCAATTGAATGCCCGCCTGGGTGCATGGGCCCTGGTGGCTTTTCCTTAAGCCTTTTAATGGAGCGGATTGGATTTGTTTGGAGTAAGTTAGATTTTTTTGAAGTTTTAAAATTTTCAGTTATTTTTGATAATTCAAGTTTTAAATTATTTTAAATTTAAATTAGTTTAAATTTGAATTGATTAATTTATGATCAATTAAGTTTAATATGCAGTTATAACAAATTTAATCATTTTAAACTTAAATTAATTAAATTTTAAATTATTTTAAATTTAAATTATTTTTAAATTTTAATTAATTAATTTTAAATCGTTAATTTTTTATGATAAAATCGAATTGGACAGAGCTTATGTGTAGATTAGCAGGATTTTTTCGGGGTTAACGCCATGCAGGGTTTCTATAAACCAATAATCGAAAGAATTCAAGAAATTTCCACCCTCTCGGAGAGAAAAAAACAGGTTTTCACTAATTATCGATGATTAGTTCCTTAAATAAGCATAATGATCGTAAATCACTGGCTATAAGATTAGATCAAGTTGGTAATCTTGAAATCAAAGGCTAACTAGGTAGATTTTTGGCCAAAAAATAATAACAATAACAGAAGCTTTCAAATTCATCTATGGAGAACCAAGCCCAAATGATCACTAATCTACAAAACAATATACCCTCCAAATAAAACTTTGCAGGAACAAGGGACACTTTTCAATATACAAAATCATTCGAGCTTATTATGATGCCATGGGCATCAGTGCGAGAAGCATGGCAAAATCTGGGTTCATTCCCCCACTTGAATCCCTCCAACAAGTGTTGGAGAGTCCCATCTTCTAATCTTCATGAGTTTGATTCTTAGACTGAAAACGAGCAGGAACCACCACTCAACACTTGAATTTGCTAATTCGACAAATCGTTTTTGATTCCCCATCATCGGAGGGCATTAATAAAGGCCAACAATGAAGCAACATCCCTCTTCTCAGAGGCATACTTTATTGGCTTAGATGAGTGTTTGGTGAAGAAAAGTATGGTGGGGAAGCTTCCCAACTGCAACTCTGTCTTCGCATACTCCTTTTGTTCACCATCAGCTCTGAATTTTGAGACCTTTACGCCCGAACCTGCCAGCTTCTCAGCCAATTCAACGTAAGATTCTTCCATTGCCTGTTCAAAATTCACAGTCATCAATCAAATTAAAGCCAAAAAAAACAACATTTTTCGATGAAATTCTGTATAGTTTGAAACAGGGTTTACCTGGCAAAAAGGGCACCATGGGGCATAGAGTACAACAAGCCATGGCTCTTTTCGGTTCTCCAATCTTGCCAAGTTCTCAATTCCTGTCCTGCTCAGTGTGACCAAGCTCTGGCTATTGAAAATGTCACTTTGAGTGGAAGTACCATTGGCATGGGCAGCCCGATTTCCATTGCCATTGAGTTGGGCTGCGGTGTCTTGTTTAAAATTTCCTTTATGTAAGCCACACTCCTTGGCCTTGGCATCCTCCCACCACCACCTTCCTTCCCTCTCATGTTGTCCTGGTAGAACTGGCCTTGTGCAAGGCTCACAGCCAATGGACACATATCCTTGGGAATGCAAGGAATTGACAGGCACATTCATCGCCCGGAGGAAATTCCAAATGTCTTTACCATCAACATTGGCAACCGGGTTCCACTTCACTAAGCTACCAATCCCACCATCCAAACCTTCAAAAACAGGATCCACTTGAACAACAGGAACCTCCGACCTAGTTCCCGGAGACTGATCTTTCCTCTGACCGGTAATCCAAGCACGCAACCCTTTGAGTGCTCTCTTCAAAGGCCTCACTTTCCTCATACGGCAGCATTCTTGGTGCCCATCCTCGTAAAAAGAAAACAACCCTTTATTCCCCACCAATTCCTGAACTTCAACAGCATCCGGAAACATGTACTCGATACGAATTCCATAATGTTTCTCGACCTCATCAAAGAATCGATAAGTTTCCGGGTTCAACCTTCCAGTGTCAAGGCTGAACACCCTAAATGGCCTGCCAGTCAATTTCGCATACTCAATCAAAGCAACATCCTCCGCACCACTGCACAAATTGAAAGTAACAATGGCACTACCATATTAAAAAGTTGTATTTATTTTAGATCCTTCAGATAGTGAGAATATTCGATGATATGCTTCGGCATATAAAGTATTAACATTGTTATTAATAATAATTAAAGCTAATCAAATTTTGGGCTAAGGATTACCTGAAAGCGATGGCGATATCGTAACCGAATTTCTCTAAAGCCTTATCCATAATTTCGAGTGGAGAAGCATTGTCAAGTTCTTTAGCCAATTGCTCGAAATCCTCTCCCTCCACCTTTTCAGATACTTCTGTTAATCCACCAAGCCGTTAATCCAGATTAAGCCATTTTAATCATCATTAAATTAAAATTAAAATTAAAATTAAAATACAAAAGAAAAAAAAAAGCGATTATTTTGATGTTCTACCTGGAGCAAAAATGGATGCTGCGAAAGGAACGATGGAATCATTCTGCTTCGGCTCCGCATTTACAGGCTTTACTGCGCAACGTTTTCCACGCAGATTCACCGTTGCATGACGATCAGTTAACCAGAATGAACCAATTTGCGGAACTGCACATCCGAATTAAAAACATCAATAAACTTAATTAACCCAAAAAAAAAAAAGAAGAAGAAATTTTTAAAGAAAAAAATGAAGAAAATAACAAAATTGTAACTTTAGCAGTACCTTTGAGATCAGAGGAAGAACTTAAATGAGGAAAGCTGGAACCAGACATTGCAGTTGAAGAAGAAGAACTAACAGCAAACGCCATCTTCAAAAGAAAAAGAAAATGTAATCTTTGCTTCAAGAACCGTAAAAAAAATAAATAAATAAATAAAAATAAAAAATCTGCGGTTTGAGTTTTTTTCGGTGTTTAATGTTTATACGAGAGCCAAAGAGAGGGTTTAAAGTCCAAAGGGTTAAATAATGGCCTGATAAAAAGGTTCATTGAACGTGGACGTAATTTCGGAAAACAATTGTTGCTTACGTGGCTTATTTTGGTTGGATGGAGGTTAACCTAAGTCGCTCATTGATTCCGTCACGCAGCCAGCAGACAACAGGAGTGGTCACTGTTGGAGATGGCTTTCAAGTTTCTTAGATTCTTCCTTCCTTTAGGTTTTTCTTTTTTTTAAAAAAATTATTTTTAAGCCTATATTAAAAATAAATTATTTTGACAGATTAAGAGTGGCTTTAAATATATACAAAATTTGGTAACCTCAGAGAGTTATTTGGTTCAATCAGGTAGTCCAATGCCACAAATAAAAGGTCCTATTTATTTCCTTATTTAATAGTACACATTTTCTTTTTAAAAAAATAAATTGTTTCCATACAAATAATAGTAACAAAAATATTATTTTAAAATTATTAATTATTATATTTAATATAAATAATATATTAACTTAACGTATACGGTATTTAAAAGCAATACTTATTAATAAAATCTTTTATTTATGATTTGTACAATTAATATCACCAATCTACGTTTGCTTAATGAAAGCCATATATGATATGATGATTAATTACGTCATTTTAAATACTTTTATATGATTATCTGGATTTTAACATTGGTCATCTTAAGAACATATGGCAACTGAGTTCATGATCATTGGCTTGGGATTAGGTGAAGGATACATCTAGTATGCATGCATCTTTCATAAAATAAAAATTATAATGGATTTTGTTTAATATGTGTGCATGTGATTTTTTTTTAAGTACTATCTATAGGTAAATATGTCTTATACAATGCATTGAAAATCATAAAAAAAATATTAATTATTAATTCTATATAGTATTTACTATATATTTTCCTCTTTTCCACTTGTTAATTGTATAATCAGTAGATAGGCAGACAGCAGCCTGGTATTTCGTTTTTCTGTTGTGCTAAATCCATGCTTTATATATCTATATTAATATTAAAACACAACCTTGAGAGTGAGATGAGATGGCAGGAGTCTCTTCTTCTTGAATCAGAAGTTTCGAATTTAAGCTTTTAAGTATGGGGTACTTTTAAAACTTGGGAGGAAATGTTTTATCCCTTTTAAGTGGGCAAACATAGATAGTTAGATACTGATGAGATTGAGACGGTGGGAGTTGCTTCTTCTAGACTTATAGTTGAAGAACGAAAGAACCATCTTAATATTTATCAGCCTGAGAGAGTTTTGATTTGAATTCTTCAACACTCTGCTGGAGATTGGAGTTTTAATATAAAATAAAAATACCCCATTTTACTCACAAATTTGAAGTTTCGTCTTTCAACTTCACTTAGCTGATTTCCACATCATATTGAGAGCACGCCCTGAGCAGCTGAGCTGCAACGAAGAATCCAAGAAGTCCTGCCCATTTGCCCGAAAACTGCAAATGCAAAGCCGAGAGTGGCAACCACTTCTGATCAGCAATTGACCCTTCGTCTTTAATTTCTTTCCTAATCATCATGTCTGTACTGCAAAAATATCAGTTTTTAGAAATCAAAACAAAGCTGAAAACTACTTCTAATGACGTCTTAAACCCTTAAACTGGTTTACATCATAATGAATTTTGGTTACTAACTTAAAAGTAATTATATATGTAATAATATTTTCACTTAATTTATTAATAATAATAAATAAAATTATAAATTTTTATATTTAATATAACATATTACTTAATCTTAAAATTAATTTAAAAGTCTTTTGTTCGTGAAACTAGCTATTATTTTATCTTACCAACTTTTTTTTTTTTAACAAATAGTGTTAAAGAAGAATTTACTTACACATGTATAAAATTAAATTTATTTTTTATATTTTTGTAGCTTTTTATATGATTTATAATTATTTAATTTAATTATTACATTTCATCATATGTTCATGTAGATAATACACAATGCGTTTTAAAAAAATAAAAATATGTAAATGTTTGTTTACTATAAAAAAACTTTCGACCCTTAAAAATATATTAAAAATATCAATATTCTTAATTGATAAAATAAAATGTTACATCGATTTAAAACTTTATATATATTATAAATACAATTATTTTATTTAATTTAATGGTCCAATTATTAATACGTGTATATATGAATTAGTTTTATATGGGTGTAATTGGATATCTTTTATATATATTTATGTGGTAATGACGTGGAAATTTTCTAATATTGCCACGTTTCTGTTTAGTATCCGTCGGAGGTCTTGTGAGTGAAATTCCCAAAAAGGGTCAATTCTCGCGATAAATGTCGGTGTTTGGTAATCATTTGGTCTAAAAACATCATGCGTCCATTACAAATTGACAAAGACATATCTGGTTTGCTTGGTTTGCAACTACTGGGAGACATGTTTGTCGGTCATGGTATCATTTTGTAACTAACATGGCACGTTAGCGAAAAAAGGTTATAACTTTTAAATTTGCTTCATGCTGACCACACTCTCTATAACGGCGTTTCACTCTTTGTTTCTCACTTTCGCTAGCAATTTACCGGTAAGCTTCTCGATCCAAATTAGGGTTTTCTTTCGCATTTTTCTGTTTGGGTTCAAATCAAAGACGTTTTTGCTCTTATTTCCAGTAATCTGATCTGAATTTTCTCTTTGTTATGGTCCATCTTTGTAATAAATTTTCAATCTTTAGCTTGATCTTCACCAAAAATTGAACAATGAAATCAAAATGGTGAATTTGTTGATGGATTAGGTGAAAAGAAAATTAAGAGAATGTGGGGGAATGGGAGGAATGAGACTTTAGTTTTAAAGTTGTAACTTTGATTCATTTAGTTGACTTTATGAATGGTTTCAGAAAGCAATCGGATTTGTTGAAAGATGGCTGAGGGTTCAGCTGCAGTTCCCACTACTGAGTTATTGGAATGGCCGAAGAAAGATAGGCGCCGGTTCCTCCATGCCGTGTACCATTTCGGTGATATTGATCGTACCATCAAGTAAATATGGTTTTCTATAACCATGATCGACGTTCTTAAATTTTTACTTTTTTTTTTGTATGCTTTGGATGTCCTTATTTTCTGCGAAAATTGTGTATTCAGGTTTTACACTGAGTGTTTGGGAATGAAATTGTTGAGGCAAAAGATATTCCTGAAGAGAAATACTCCAATGCCTTTCTTGGGTTCGGCCCGGAGGATTCTCATTTCGTTGTGTAGTTAACTTACAGTACGTTTGTGCTATTCTTTTACAAGGAAATATTTTCTGCAAATGGCTTTTGCTATATCTCTATTGTTTGGACCTTGCCAATTTTTGTTTTCCGATCGAACAGTTAATTTTTGGATTCCTTTTATTACATACATGTTGTAGATCTGCTACATCTATTGCAGTGTATCTCACTATAGTTAATCTATAGTGTTTACTTTTGGATTAGTGAAGAATTTACGAGTAATTCGATCTCTAGGAAGTAAGAACTGTTATTTTTCTTTACAGATTATGGAGTAACTTCATATGATATTGGGACTGGTTTCGGGTATTTTGCAATTGCAACTCCTGATGTAAGTTCCGAACCTTTGGAAAATAAGCAAAAGATTCATTGCAAATGTTGATATTTATTCCACTTTGTACTTTAGGTTTACAAAATGGTTGAGGACATCCGTGCAAAGGGTGGCAATATTACTAGAGAGCCTGGTCCAGTCAAAGGCGGAACCACTGTCATTGCTTTTGTGAAGGATCCTGATGGTTATGTTTTTAAGCTTATCCAAAGAGCTTCTACTCCTGAGCCACTCTGTCAAGTAATGCTTCGTGTTGGCGATTTGGATCGTTCTGTCAAATACTATGAAAAGGTAGTGCAAAATTAAAATTTACCCTTTTCTTGAATTTTGTTTCTCTAACTATCTTATTTTTCAATTTCAAAGCAAATTCATTGTGCGTTGAGTGCATGCTATGCTATCATTGCTCCCAACTGGATCTTTTTTTGCTTAAAAAGTTGATGAGTGTGTAATTTCCTTGCTTTTCTTTGATTATTTCTTTGCAGGCCCTGGGGATGAAGCTAGTAAAGAAGGTTGATAGGCCTGAATACAAGGTAAATTCTGTCCTACTTGGATTGTTTTGTTTAGCAAGAGATATGAAAGTTACCCTTTTAGCTGTGGACAAACAAATTTAACTCTCTTATTTTTGTTGCGTGCTCTTAATAGTACTCAGTAGCAATGATGGGGTATGCAGAAGAACATGAGACTACTGTTCTTGAGTTGACTTACAATTATGGAGTGACTGAATATACCAAGGGAAATGCATATGCGCAGGTCGGTTTTAAACTCTTTTTCTACTTAGCTATTCTTGCAACAATAGTCTCTGTTAATACTGATTCAATTGCTCTTTTGGGTGACTTTATTTCCCATTCCAGATTGCTATTAGTACCAATGATGTATACAAAAGCGGTGAGGTTGTGGAACATGTTATACAAGAGCTGGGTGGAAAGGTTACTCGAAAACCAGGGCCAATTCCCGGAATCAACACTAAAATTACCTCTTTCCTAGATCCTGATGGCTGGAAAACTGTAAGCTTTTAGTGGCAGTGGCAACTTCACCATATCTATCATTTGCATAAGCATTTGTAGGGAATAATTGATGGGTTTGGAATTTTTTTTTTTTTTGAGCTGTTGAAATTACATAATTTAACATGAAAAATAGGCTAAGTAATGAAACATGAAGAGACCATTTGAAGTATATCACATAGGTGTTTAGTCTGTTGAATAACTAGAAAGCTTGAAAACGACCCAGATCCTGCATAAACCTGTATATAAACCAGGAACTGAATTTTAACATTCTAGAACATCTATAATTTTGATTGGTTTATATTAGAAGTTAATAGGAGAAAGATGAAGAAGAATGCATTAAGTTTTTAAACCTTTGATGGAAACAAACAAAGTTTAGAAGAGGGGAAAATGAATGGGATTAGAGAAAGCAAGGAAGCAAAAAGATACAGCTCGATTATGCTATACTGTTTAAGGAAATATCGGCCGAGTGATAGATTATAAAAAAATAGGGGAATTGTGTAAACATATTTGCATTGACCTCCAATTTATAAATATAGAAGGCAAGGGCCCAAGGCTTAAGATTGGAAGCATTGTGTCATTGCTTATCCATCTATCAACCAAACTAGATTAAATTAAAACCGTAACATAAAACATATGAATGATTCATGTTAGTAGAATCCTTTTTATGTCTTGTTAGTAGAATCGTTTTATGTCGACAACTTTATGATACGGTTATGCTTTGTGTCTGCAGGTCCTGGTTGACAATGAAGACTTTTTGAAGGAACTTCAGTAGGCACTAAGCAGAGTAATTCCATGGCTGAAATCTCTCTTGATGCATTGAGCGCAGTCATGCTACTAAATGAATAAATCAGTACCTCGTAGTATAAGCGAGCAATATGCCTGTTTAAATATGGTTGTTGTTATGTGACCTTCGATTTTCGACTCTTGCCTATTGTCGATTCTTGCCTGTTGCATAACTATCAGGAGGTTATGGTTATGGAGACTGGTTTTGCTTTAAAAAATAGTCAGATTGATTTCAATATTTATAGCCTTTTTTTCAACGAGGTCAATATAGGGTGAATTTGGATTCTCTTGCCTTGATAATGTGTAGTGCATCCCTTGTGTTCTTGGGGATATAGTTCTCTGGAAAAGTAACAAATAGCAATTTAGCTAAATTTCATTGTCAAAAAAAGGGAAAAAAAAGTGAAAAAAAAATGGAAAAAGAAAAATGGAGCTTCAGAAGTGATGTTGGCCTTAATGCCTAAGGTAGTTTCCAACCTTGAAGTACTTGGAAAAATGGTAAAACATACAGTTGCAATTAGCAGAACTAGAGGAGTTTATGTATGAGTTTCAGATTAACTCTGTTCAATTCAAATTATAACCCTCAAATTTTATCCAAATTTGTTTACATTTGTAAATGAATAACTTGAATCCTTTTAATAGCGAGGGAAAAAAAAACTCAAGAAGGCGAAGTTCCCAGTCTTAAAAGTAAAGTTCAGGGGTAGACACAAAAAATGGAAGATACCAATTTCAAAGCTATAGTCCTTCGTCCATTCCAAACAATCTAAATGGAATTCAAAAAATATGCGTAATTGGTATATTTTTTCCTTTTATATTTATCCATTTTGATATCTCTTCAAAATTTTCTTTTTCTGACCATATTCTATGAATCATATTGTTGATAACTTAAGATACTTGGAAGAAATCTGGCAACCAATCTTGATTTGCAAAAGCTTAAAGGCCAATGATGGAATGGGAGAAGGCAACCCTTGTCTGTTTGTATTTTCTAACCAGCCATTAAATAGAACCCTCATTTAGAGTTTCCTAGCAAATAATCCGTAAACATCTTGGTTTCTAAATGTTAATTGCTTAGTTCCTTCGACTCTTTTGTTTTTCTTAAAATATTCATGTCCAACGCATTTTGGACATTGATATAGAGATATGACTCTCTATGAATCCTTCAAATACATCAAAAAATTATAGAAAAAAAAATAAATATACATATGTCAAATAAATACCTATATTCAACACTCATATCCAAATCCGAAGAACATAGGTTTATTGTGCTGTCTGCCCCCACAACATTGCTTGCAGGTTCTCAAACTCTAAAAATTTTCCACATGTTACGAATGGGAAAGGACAAGGGAGATGGATCCACAGCAGAACACTCAAAAACTATGCGGCTAAAATGAAAGCAATGAGAGAGAGTAGATCATTGTTGAAGAAGCTTTCAAATTATCAAGTAAGCTTTCAACATATTCCAGGAAACTCTCCATCTTCAGTTTGATCAAGGCAATACTTGTATGTACAGAGCCTGTGGATTGAACCATCAGGATCTTGCTGGTTTGACAGAGCAATATATCAAATCTATATAGCTTCATCCATCGGATAGCAGCCAAGGACACGGAGAAATCTAGCATATTCCTGCCAAATAGCACATCTCATCTTCAGTTTCAATCTATCTGGATGAATTAAGGGAAAAGAGAAGTGAACGGGAGATAATGCTAGACCGTGGTTTTCATCCTTGAAGGAGGAGAATACGACAAAAATAACCATGTAAGTTCATGGCCAACTAAGGAACTGCTGCATGGACAAGCAATTGTTTTTTCCCCCTACATAAATCAACTATATGGAAAGGTATGATAAGCCGGAAGCTAGTTAAAGCAAGCATCAAATACCAACGAGATTTTGACAACCTAAGAAGCGAAGGTGGATAATCTTTAAAACCTCGTGGTGGATTACACAGTGGATAAGGCAGTTATTACATGCAAGTAATGTTGCAAACATGCCGACTTGAACAAGTTCAATCAAGCTGACATCAGGCTCTTACAAAATGAGAACACGGATTTGATCCAAACGAGACGATGTACTCAGCTAACAGAAAAAGTTGCAAATGGTCAAAGAACTTAACTAACCGATCTAAGAGTTGCATAGAGGACTGACCTGTAAGTGTTCCAATGCATTTTGTGCACGCGGTTCTGCCATTGAAGCTTCAAAGTCGATGTAGAAAAGATAGTCAAAGTACCTAGCACCACAAATCAATCAGATTAATATCATTAGTTTAACTATTTAATCATTATGATAATCACTATGTCAAAAATAGTGAACTGTGCTTTTTTCTCAAGGTGTCGTTGTTTTTTTCTTTTTTCTTCCCACACCCCCGCTTCAACTCCTACTCGTTTAACCGCTCATATTTATTAGGCATACTTTGAAAAATACTGGAATAAGATCTACTGTCCACCAATACATATATTAGTTCTGGAACTACTAAGATCCAATTTACCGTCGTAGATATAAAAAAATATTGACACTTACTTGGCACTCCCTTTGTTAGAATCATCGACTACCCTTAGAGGGCGTCCTTTTTGTGGTCGACTCTCTATCTGAAAATTGCTCAAAGAGGTGAGATAACAACCAGAATCTTCTGATATTATGATAAGCCAAAGATGAACACTTGGTTATAATTACCTTCGACAGATTAATATTCCTTAGAGAAAACACAGCCAAAGCTTTGAATAGTACGCCGGGACCTTCTTCTAGAGTAAAAACTATACTGGTCTGGAAAGTGGAAAGATTATCAACAAAAAGGAAAATATTAATTCATCAAATAAAATAAATATGACTAAGTTCAAGGAGTTGTACCTTATAAAGCCTGTCGGTTCCTGGAATTATGGGCTCTCTCGCGAGTACCAAATACCTGGTAACATTATCATCCTCATCCTGACGCATGAGATGAAGTAAATCAAATCAAATTGGCTTTTTAAGAAATCAGGATTTAAGGCAAACAAAAAGGCTTTAAATATAATACCCCTCCCCCCCCCCCAAAAAAAAAGAAAAAAAGAAGAGGAAATGCTGTTATACACAAGCGTTGAGCATGGTAAGAGTTTGTGAACATTGACTGAACAGGCTTTGATCTGATTACATGAATCCTTATAGACAACTTAGATCTGTCTGAAACAATGTGATTTAGAAGAAAACATAAACCGAGAGTCTGAGAAAGAAATCAGAGAGCCAGAGTGAGCACCAGTGTAGTTGGATACCTGTCAATCCAACTTCCATCACCCAACAAGAACGGTGATAATAACTGCACAGAGTGCAATTTAATAACTCAGATCTCCTTTGGGAGGTTATAATAAAAAACATCTTAACCTCATAGGCCATGTCAATGCATATCTTAGACCCTCTAAGCCTACGATACCAAAATCAATTACTTCTATGAAGTCAGCATTCCTCTTCTTCAAGGAATCTACGTGACACCAAAGACGAAAAAGAAAACTGAAGGTTTGACCTGGATTTTTTCTGCCAGAATGTCGAGCCCATATAGTGTAGCTGCTCTAGCACTTGCTATTGCGCCAATATCCCTTTCACCACTCGAAGCAACTATCTGTTCCAATATCATAGTATGTAGAACATCAGGAAAAATTACAAGAACAAGAAATGACCAAAATATGAAATGAGGAGATTGAATTGGTACGAGAAGATCTCCAAAAGTACCTGCGCAGCACCAGCAGAATCATCAGCATTAACTCTGGTAACGCCCAATTTGTTAAGTGCCGTCTCACATTGGGCAAGTGCCTGAAAATGAGGATGTTGTTAACACTTCAACAATCTGAACCCAACCTTCAACATGAAGATTATGTGCACTTCAAATCAGCCATATCTTGATGCTTGCATATTTGATAAAGCAAATTCCTAACTGATCTAATGCATTTTACTAGTCATTCCTAAACATCAGGTAACTTCTAACAAGAAACTAAAACGATATCGAAATATGAACATGATTAACCTGGGGATGACTTAAAACACACTTCAGTTCCTGCTTTCTAACACCAGGCAATGCCAAGAGGCAGTGATTAACAACCAACTGTACCTCCCTTACGATGTGTAACCTATGCCGGAGGAGCAAGTCATAATTACGGTGGATGCTACCACCGACAGAATTCTCAATGGGGAGAACTGCCTTATCCACCAACCAAAGTTCAACTGCCTGTTAAAAGAATGCAACAATATAACAGAGATATTTCTGCAATAGATTCATGCGGTAACAAAATACCAATAAAGTACTTATCAGCCGAACATTAAATGTTGCTTCAAATTGGTCACATGGCACAGTCTCACAGTTAGGGTATGCTTTAAGGGCAGCGTCCTCACTATATGCACCTGGGATTCCCTAAAATAAGTAATAGCCAATATAAGTATAGCAAGAAACATATTGGAAGTTCAGTCAAAGAATGAATAAGTTTCAGACCTGAAAAGCAACCCGCATTTTTGAACCATCATCTGGAAATGGAGATAGATCGGCTTTGGACAGGGGTTCTAGAGAACAGTTATATATTCAATCTTAGAAATTTTATTGGCCAAAACTGTGTACGGTCCAAGTTATTAAAGATATAGGCAATACCTTAAAAAAATACAAGAAAATTGGAAATAAATTTATATTGCATGTTGACAATCAATGAATTTTCTCTTGGTTAATAACACACATTCATCTATAGCTTTGAACATATAAACCAAATCTTCACAACTCAAGAAAATCACTTGATTTATACCAGTACATAATCCAACCCAATTAAAATATGTATTATAATCTGAGACTAATCTAATATCTGAAAAGGCGAGATAGTCATTGTCTGCAACTATGAATTATTCCCTACATATATCATGTAAGTGTTCCTTCAGCCATACACACTCAGAAAATGTCCATTTGGGAGTTGTTCAAACCTAGACCACCTCAAATTTATACATGTGAGCGTCATTCCATTGGATTGGCAATATGCATTTTACTCGAAAGTTTCAGAAAAGAATATTCCTAGTCATACCTATATGTGATATCAGAAACAATTGCTCATAAAAATGTAAGAGATGCCTGATTCAGCATAAAAACTTACGTGCAGCATCAAAGAACATAATTAATGATCATAAGCATCAAAAGCCAGCAAGAAGTAAATCTTAAATGTCGAGCAACTAATCATCTGAAATTTATTTTTCTACTAAACCAATAGTTCCATGGGATCTAAGCCCCAAACCCTGCTTCAATCTTTTATTATTTCATGGTTACATATCCTTGAAGCATGTTCAAACAACTGGCATTGAGCATAATTGGCCTCATAAATGGCATTCTACATATCAAATAAAACACCATTCATCCTAACGAATAACCCAATTATCAGTCAAACTCATTCAAAGCAGCTGTCTTTAAGGAACAAACTCATTCAAAGTGGAACCTTGCATTTAGCTATAAACATTACAACAGCAAACTGGAGTAATCTACATTGCAACATATTTCAGGATTCTTTTCAAGCTCAATCAAAATTTTTGCATCAAAACTGAAAAAAAAAATGGAAATTCTTCTCCTCTATAATTCGATTAATGCTAATTTACAGAACAGAGCATAGCTACCATCATCACACTTAAAAATCATAGAACAACAACTCAATAAATTTACTAGGAAGAAGATTTTAAAGAGACTAAAACCCAAAATCAGTTCAAATAACTATAACCAAGTTAACTTACTAGGAAGAAGATTTAAGTCCTTGTGAAACGCCCTGGAGACAGTGTCCTGATCTTGATCAATCTTCCCAGTGCGAGATGTCTTGGCCTCAGGCTTCTCGTCTTCAAAAGGAGTAATAGCTCTTTGTGCTGAAGCACCCAAAAAACAGCATTCCAATTTGTGAGGCCTTAAATCCAACATAATCCTACCTTGGCTAGACCCCAAATCTGGTATCTCAAGAAAAGACTGAGGCTTTTGAGAAGGAAACAAGATTGGAACATACTTCAAATTCAAAGCCATTAAAAAAAATAAAAGAAATGTCCTACTATTTTCTATCAAAAGAACAAAAAAATAAAAGCCAAAACTTCAATCTTTCAGTGGAACATATGGTCATGAAAAAAAGAAACAAGTTAGGTGGTGGGTGACGGTGTTGGTGAAACACAGTAAGACAACGTCAAACAAGAATGCTGGTTAAGAATTAATGGAACCCCACAACATAAATCCACTCAAAAAGACCCAAACTTTTCTTCTTTTTCAACTGAGTTTTTGAAGATTCGTGAAGTGAGAAACCAAACAAAATGTACTAGTAATTCAAAGAACTGGGTTTTTCTTTTCTAGACTAGATGATAGACGGGCAGCAAACCAGTGGTAGTTGGAACAGATAGTAGGCTGCACGTTTTCCTTAGATTTGAGAGAGTTTGACGTCAAACAAAGAAAGAAAATGACGGCTAATGCTAACCAATCCAATGAGAATCCCATCCAATTTCCATTTTTCATTTTTCATGTCAATAGGAACCTGGGTCCTGAAACAGCTATCTGCCTATCTCCACCAAACCCTGCATATATAATCAGCGACCGACTTTGGAAACTTGGACATGGACCCATTGCCTTCCAGATGACGGCTGAGCTGGCTTAAACCATTGCTTGAATATTTGATCAGGTAATAGCATTTAAGTTTATAACTAGTTATACATCTCAATTATAATAGTAATGATACTAATTTTGAAAAAAACCATAGTAATTGCCAACAATCTCTTGGTCAAATTATCAGGGATAGTTTTCTATAATTTTATAATTAATTCCGATATATATATATATATATTGTCATTTAAGTGATAATTTTACCAATTAAAATTTATAAGAACATTATTTCCTACTTGATAGATTGTTTTGCTTGCCATATTTTAAGCCTATTATTTTATGATTTAAGGCTGAATATTAGTTAAAAGAAAACTTGAATTAATTTTTTAAATAAATTGTATATTCAAATAATTTTTTTATCCTTTCATTTGCATTCAACTAAACCCTTATTTTAAATCATATATTTATTTATATTTAGATAATAATAAATTAAAGATTAAGAATTAAAAATTGCTTTCTTTTAAGAATTTTACTAATGAGTGTTATAAAACAATTTTTCATGTTATTAGGTATAATAATATATTCATAAATATATTAAAAATAATGAATAAAATTATCAATTATTATGCTTAATATAAAATTATTACTATAGATAATATATTAACTAGCTCGTATTGTTCTCTATGATGCTGTAAAAGAGTATATATAATTTTACCACTTCATTTTAACTATGCATTTCTATAGCATATAATGCCCACTTGGAGGACATGAAAATTGACAAGGTTCTCTTTGTTTTTCCTTTTTTGGGTTTCCATGGATGGGCAGTTGGGAAGGTCAAGCTTTTGGTTTTGATGTCAGCATCCGTCCAGTTACAGTGATTTTGCCAAATCAACATACTATCAATATAAGTAACAATGCCAGCGGCTATGAGTGGGGTCTTTATCTTTTCTTATGGCATTTCGATACGAGAGCAATAATTCACAATCTGATATTATATATTTTAAGGCCATTAGAATTAATGATAATGACTGGGAAACCATGGGAAATGGGGGAATGGAGCTGCCTACTTTCCTTGAAAATGAATAGAATATATGTAGATGGAACTGGGGAAGTTGGTGAGATGATGCAGAAAATCACCATTCAACTAACCCTCTCTTAATTTCTCAACCTCGTTTGCAGGATACCAAGATGCAATGAACAAGTATTGCCTTGCATTTTAAAGCATTAGGTGAATCTCGAGTTTAAGTCAATCAATTCATATAATCATTTTTATGATACGACGGTATATAGCAATTTGAAGTTTAAATTTTAGTATTTGTAACTTTTCTGTTTTCTTCAAATTGTGTCTTCATTATACCAAAAAAGAAAACATTACTTGATGGCTCAGAATCTGCAACTTTTTTCTATCATCAAATTACGACTCCCATTGTTAAAAAAAAAGAAAAGCATTAGATGATGGCTAGACTATAGCCTTTCCAACTTGTTCCAAAGTTTGGGTTTTTTTTTTAATTGTCTTTTATTTGTCATTCAAAGTTTTTGATATTCATAATTAAATTATGAAGATATATATATATGTATACATACCAAGAGTTTTAAGGTGGAAAGGAAAGGAAAAACGAAGATTTCCAAGGCATGATGAGGTGGGGACTTTCACTTTCCTCTTCTATAATAAAAATGACAGTACTATGTAGGAAAAGGTTACAGACATGCATGATGAAATTAATGCGAAGTAACAAGCTTTGTCATCCCCTACCAGTATATCAACATGAGGCCACATCCATCTTCTTACAAGTTACATTGCCTCAAAGGGAAAGTGAGAGATGGAACTTCATCCATTAATTCATCATCATTTTGTTATTTTTTTCCTTTTCTGATAGCCGCATTTTTCTTAGCTTAAGGACCCAGCTGTTATGTTTTAATTAAACTAGGAAAACTTATGTGGTTTTACACCATATTATTTGGATTTTTGATTCTTAAAATATTCGTATTCTAATTTTAGTATAATTGTATGATCTTTTAAATATATAAATTTTTTTTAAATTTTAAATAAATATATCCATATTAAATACATATTTATATTTAATATTTATCTAAATTCAAATAATCCAAAGATTTGCACCGCTATATATTAGTAGCTTAGCTGATTGACAGATAGAGAAGAAAGTCAATGGCCATGGCCAATGGCCTCGTCGAATTGTACCAAAAATAGTTGTTTAATTAGTTGAAGAACCATGATTCTTTCTTTTTCGTTTAAAGCCGAGGATGTTCAATCAACTACTACTATACATGTCCCCATGATCCTTCCTTTTCTTGTCGAAGAAAAGCTGATATATACATTTCGCCAATCACCAAGATTTTGTTGGGTCTAGGCCTGTTTTTCCTAAATTGCATCTGCTAAAAGGTTCCTAGGGCCTAGACCTGGTAACTAATTTTCATATTTTGTGTTCATATCATAAATTATATTTAGAATGTTTTATATTTATATAAATTTATGTTATATATATTTATATATACATATATGTGTGTGTTAAGTTTATATTTTTTTATATTATGTTATGAATTATATTTTAATTATTTTTTTATGTTATGTTAGAATAATCATATCATGTAATATTGCTAGATTCAAGTATGCTTAGAGATTTATAAAATTGATATACATTCTTCAATACCGTACACAAACTAAGATTCAATTCCGATAGGCAAACTTAGAGATTTGTAAATGACTGCCTCAAATATTGATTAGCTAACAGTTGATGATTTGATGCAGAAAGAATAATATAGTACTAAATTCTTTAATCATAAATCTATAAAAACAGCTATATATTTACACAACACTACAACAGCCTTGCCAAATTCCAGCATGATCGGAAAGAATCATAAATAACTCATCTTTGTGATTAATTTCGTCACCAAACGTTATTGATTAATATTGTTGAAGATGAAAAGAAAATGATAGAATTTTTAAAAGAAAAAGAAAAAAAAAAAAAAAACAAAGAGTGGTGAATCATGCAAAGGTTGTTAAGTAAGCAGCTGGTTTTCAACGATTCACAGGAGGTTAAATCTTGATCCACTGGGGAAGTAAGTCATCGGAATTGGAGGGCTTTTCTTAGCCTTGCTTTCCTTTGATTTGGCTTCACTACCAGCTTTAACTTTGGTCGATGATGTCCGTGGAGCACTGTCTGCTGATGATCTCTCGGACGACGCTACCTTATTAAAACCAGGAAAGCAACTGAGAAAGCTAGCTAAAAGAGCCATGGGAAATTTTGGGTTGTATGTTTCAGAATTCCGAGGATTGAAAATCTTTCTTTCTGTAAGAAAGTAGAAGTAGCAGTATTAGTTTTTGCTATGTTGTTGGACTTCTGATTTTCTTTGTTGTCTCCTATATAAGCATGCTGTTGGCTTGGTGACCAAGTATTTCCTCGCACGTTTCGTCGAAGAATCTGAAGGGGACGAAAAGATGCATGACCATGGACAATCAGGTTGCTTTCGGGGTTGTTTTTTGGTGCCTTTCTCGGAACCAGGTGGCAGTATTTTCAGCTTGGTCAAACAAGCCAAATTTGAAGCTGAAAAGTCAACAGAGACCATAACCATATATATACGTTGAATTTCGTTACTTGATAGTTAAGTTAAGCCAATCAAAAATGATTTCAATTCAGCAACCGGCAATAATGCATATATTTAAAAGCCTTTCTCCAAACGGGTTAATACTTAATAACTAGATATTACTCATCTAAATAACATATATATATATATTTATTTTATTTAATTCCAGTTAATAATAAATAGTCAAAATTTTTGCTCTAAACTTTTAATTTCACTAATAAAAACTTCTTGCAATTTAATATCTATTTTTCCTATTAGAAAATCCTTAATTCAGTTTCGTGTCATGAGTAAAAAGACACCGACACAGCTAGTCAGTGAAAAAAATTACATAAAAAATTAAATTCTAATTATAATAATGAAATAAATTAAGAATTTTTAAGTCTTTCTATTTTTAAAAAATAACTACTCATTTAAATAAAAAAACTGTTTTTTTATTTTTATTTTTTAAATTATTTTATTTTAAAATGTAATAAATTAAAATTTTATTTTTTTTCATTTACAAAGCTGGTGTGAAATTTTAGTAAAAATAATAATTAATAAATGGTTTGGTGTCTCTATTGTTTTAGGCCCAAAATGAAGAAAAAGTAATCACAAAGCCTTATACCAGAGCTGGTTTCAAGCTAATGGGCTTGAATCCAAAAAGTATGCAGAAAACAAATCTGACTGCGCATTTATAAATACGCACATATACCATTTAAATCCGGAAAAGAAAAAATCAATGAAAAGTAAATCTGTTTTGTTGAAGCCAATATTTTTCTGTGAAGTGATGATATATAGGATTTCGTTAACCAAATGCTTTAAGGGTAGTTTTTTAAAAATAATTATATATAGTTTTTAATATTTTTTATTTAATACACTGCAAATAATGAATTTCGTATAATGTTATTATTATATATATTATTAATTAATGTTAAAGAATGTTTTTAAAGACATTTATAAAACCCAAGATGATATTATGATGTTGTGTTCTTGAAAATAGAGAAATGTTCAATGCTAAAGGGTTCATCAACGTTGTCCCTTTTTCAAAGTTAGAAGGTTAGAAACTTGGAACCGAATGCACAGGTTTGAAATTGTAGCAAGTAAACAAACAAAAAGGAAAAAAAACACCTTAATATTTAATTTTATTTAGAAAAATGACATTAAATAACAGAGTGATAAGAATCGAAAAGAAAAAAATAATATATCTATAATATTAAAAATAACATAAAAAATAATTAATATACAATATTAATATATAAATATTTTAAAATTTATACAATATCAATTAGTAACATATAAAAATTTATATAAATATAAATAAAATATTTTAAATTTAATTATAAAATAATAAAATATATAAGTATAATATAAATATAAGGATCTCAAATCTGGTGGAAGGTGTTGTGAGGTGTTAGGGGGACGGGGGGATTGGTTCCCTAAGGAGCGAAATCCGTTAGCGATTGGTCCTTGCTGCCGAAGACATATTTCCCTGTTTTTAGTTGCATTTGGTCACGACAAAAACAAAAGCTTCTTCTTGGACTGCACTGCCTCTCTCTCTCCCTCTCTCTCTCTCTCTCTCTCTATATATATATATATATATATATACGTATATTTTTTCCCATCTTTCTTATGCCCCCACCAAATCATCCTTTTCCGATTTCACTCATCTATTTATTTATTTTTGGGTCAAATTCTCCCTTCCAAGTTCCAACACATCCACTGTTCACTCTTTTTTTTATATGAAAAAGTTCATTATTGCTTAATAACATTTGGTAAAATAATATTTAAAAAATATAATTAATAAATATTTTAAATTCAATAAAAAATAATACATTATATGTAATTTTTTTAAAAAAAATTAATTAAAAGCAAAGCACAAGAGTTTCTTAACAAATCACCGTCCCTAGTTTTAAGATTTGCTCGATCTCTCTCTCTCTCTCTCTCTCTCTCTGTATTTCCCTTTCAATTTTTGAGAAGATCCCTCAAATTGCGTAGCTTTAATATTTATTATATATGTCATGTGTTAAAAAATGAGAAAATAACCTTTTAAAAATAATTAAATATATTAAAAAATATCATAAAAATATTTTATATTTATTAATTCAAATAACAAATCATCAGTTATTATTAATTAATTAAAAAAATACCCTTAATGCACACCCATAAACGACACTAAAAAAATGCCTTGGAAAGAAAAAACATGATGATTTTACAGCCATTATTGTCCAAATGATTGAGCTGATGGAACGTTGATCCAAACTTTTTTACAAGCATTCAAAATTCTGAGCGAAATTAAAAGATCTTGTTGAATTTAGAAATTACTGCATCAAAAGACTTAAAAAAAAAAGGCTATCTATCCTAATGACAGTGATCTCATTAATTGCAGCTCGAAAGAATAGAAGATAACCGTCAGATTGGTGGTGATCGATAAAACAGAGAAAGATCTAACTAAAAAGAGTAAAGATCGTGGAAATCATCAATGGGTCCTACTGATTACCCCCGTGATCTTCACCTCGTCATAGGATCATTACCATGCACTGCAGCTACACGATAACATCGATTTAAATTAAAAAGGGCAAAAGAAAAAAAAAAGAAAAGAATTAAAGTGGAAAAGACAAAACAGAGAGGCGAAGGTAAAGTGAGGGATGTTTGGTATTAGACTGGACCTGCGTTAAGCATCAACAAAAGCCGCGCCAGATTGCGTGTATCTCGTCCCCTTCTCTCTTTCTCTTTACACGCTGCCCAATAAAAATCATTGTACTAAATGACAATTTTACCCTCCCCTTCGCTATTGCCTTAACATTTTTCAATTTTTTGCTTTCACTTTCTCAAATCCGAAGAACTGAAAGGGTTGGTAAAATTTGGGCAAATCAAGTAGTACAGAAAGAAAAGAGAAACGGAAAAAATGTCCAGATCATCGTCGGCGTCGTCTAAGGCGCCGTTTCCGGCTATCAAACCCGAGAACTACAAACACAGCCCTGTTCACTACGCTGTCGTTTTGCGTGATCACAAGACTTTGACTCGATTAGTTTCGACTCTACCAAAGCTAGCTGATCCTGCTCAGATCCACTCCGAGTGCGACTCATTGAGTCAAGAACGCGTAGCTGACCAAATCTCAGTTGTTCTCGACCGCCGTGATGTCCCTTTCCGTGAAACTCCTCTCCACCTCGCGGTCCGCTTGAACGACGTCATAGCTGCCAGGACACTCGCTATTGCCGGGGCTGATGTGTCGCTCCAGAACGCTGCGGGCTGGAATCCTCTCCAGGAAGCACTTTGTCACCGGAGCTCCGACATTGCGTTGGTTCTCTTAAAACTTCACCACCGCTCCGCCTGGTGCAAGTGGCGCCGCCGTTTACCACGCGTAATTGCCGTTCTCCGCCGAATGCGGGACTTCTACATGGAAATCTCCTTCCACTTCGAAAGCTCCGTAATTCCATTCGTCGGAAAAATCGCACCTTCTGATACTTACAAGATCTGGAAACGCGACGGTAACCTCCGAGCTGATACGTCATTAGCAGGCTTCGACGGCTTAAAAATCCAACGAGCTGATCAAAGCTTTCTCTTTCTCGGCGACGGCGATCACCTCCACGACATCCCTTGCGGCTCATTGCTAGTCATCAACCGCGACGATCGCAAAATCTTCGACGCATTCGAAAATGCCGGTGCTCCGATGAGTGAATCCGACATTGCCGGATTTTGTTCCCAAACGAGTGTGTACAGACCCGGAATGGACGTAACCAGAGCGGAACTCGTAGGCAGAACTAACTGGAGACGCCAAGAGAAAACAGAGAGCGTCGGTCAATGGAAAGCTAAAGTTTATGAGGTACATAACGTGATTTTCAGCTTTAGGTCACGAAAAGTTGCGAGTTCCGAGAACGACGTCGCGGGAAGTGAACAAGTGTTACCTTTAGAGCTTGACGAAGACGATGACGGTTTTTTGGTTTGTGAAAACCCGAATTTTGGTATGCCTGATAGGCGAAGGCACAGTAGCTTTGTGAGAGAAGAGAGAGAGTGGATTTCGGTCGGAAGGAAGAGTGTCGATGTCTTTCCCTCTTCAGCTGCGGCTATGCCTCCTAGAAGATCGACGTCTTTTACTACGGCGAAAACGGTGATGCCGCCACTGCAAACTAAGGAGAAAGAATACGTGCGAAGTTTACGGCCCTCTGTTTGGTTAACGGAACAGTTCCCATTAAAGACAGAAGAGTTGATACCTTTACTTGATATTTTGGCTAATAAAGTAAAAGCTGTTCGAAGGATGCGAGAGTTGTTGACTACCAAATTCCCGCCGGGGACATTTCCGGTGAAGGTAAGAAAGGCGACATATAAATTTTGCTGATATTTTCTTTTTAACTTTTAAGAAATGTGGGGTCCACGTGGATGTCTGTCTCCTTAGGAGGGCGTCTCTTTTGGGTCTTTTGATGCGTAGGAAGGCCTGACCGCCTGACCAATGACAGAAGGAAAGGAAGTGTGTTTAAGTTCTTTGCTTCCCC
>JBBYHK010000018.1:9430260-9479951 GCA_038382065.1 Adansonia grandidieri | reverse complement strand
GATTTTAAAAAATATAAATAAAAATATTTGAAGGTAAAATCTCATATTTTTATTCTTAAAAATATAAATAAAAAAAAGTTGTTATGTATATTTATATTATATAATATATTTAAAAAAATTATAAATGGATTAGTTATTAAACCACTGTCGCATAATCGATTATTACCAAATTAAATTGATGAATTTGAATTTAATTAGTTTTGGTCGACGAAGTCGGCACCCTACCCAAGATTATTCTTTCTCATTTGCATTGTTTCAATCTCAACTTTCTGATTAAAAGTAGTTAAAATATCTTTAACTACAACTAGGAAAAGTCTTTAGTTTGGTTGTATCCAAATATCTTGAATTTGAACAAACTGCTAGTTGAAAGACCATTTTTTCCTTTTGGTTCTTTTAATTTCTTTGGAGGAGTAACTAATTAATTCATACGTAATTACGTAATCTTTAAAGACGAGAAAAGAAAATAATTAAAAAAAATATCATTTATATTTTGATTTTAGTAATGTTAGGATGAATATTATCCAAAATTTTTTAAAAACATAACAATAAATGAAAACTATTGAAATGATTTTTTTATTTTTTTTAAAAATAATTATTAATTATTCTCAATGCTTTTAAATTTTGTAATGATAATAGACTACACCTTTTAATTAAACGTTAATATATATATATATATATATATGAAATTTGGTTCCATTGAGATCTTGAAAAGAATAAATTCAAAAGCTTTTTTTTTTTCTCTTCTTTAATTATCTATGTGTAAATTAAAAGTCTTTATAATTAGTTATTAATGAAGCACATGCACCAAAGCCAAAGTCACTAACAACAATGTCAAATATTATTTTATCAAAACCAGAATTAATTTATAAATATAGAGAATAATGTAGATAACCTTTTTCTTTGGTTTCTACTTAATTTTAATATAAGATATTTATCAAAGTTTTGAATTTGATGTCATAAATTATAATCTTATTATATACACCTAATTATAAAGGGCAAACTACAAAGAAGACAAATAGCTTTGGCCTAGTGGAGAAAATATTGCATGTAGGGGAGAGTTCCAGTTTCGTTCGAGAGCATGCATTATGTAGGATTGCAGGGTGACGAGACAGCCTGCAGAAATCCAGTAAGTCAAGCACCAGTGGGAGCTACTGGTGCATTACGTAAACTACATTAAAGGCCTTTTTGGTTGGTCTACTGTAAAAGTAATCTCACTCTTTTAGTCGATCCTCAGCGGTCTGCGCGTGTAAAAGTATTTAATTGCGAGTTCACGAATTGCAAAAAGCAATGCGTCAGCGCCACTCTGAGCCATCATCAACAGCAGATCATGTCGATGAAGAAGGAGTGCGTCGTTGTAAGGAAGAAATTACGTCAAGCAGCTTGAAGAAAAGGTGTTTAACCATGGCCAAGGAACAACGGTCGAGGTTTTATATATTAAGGAGGTGCGTTATTATGTTACTATGCTGGCAGAAGTACGGCAACTACTGATTTTTCAACACCTCTCCGGCTTACCCGCTTATGTATTAACTTCCTTCATAAATTGTGTCGCGATCTTCAAGTATCAGTAAACAATACGCAATTTAAGTACTGCTGAAGACTCTAGTTCACTATTGGATCTTTATTTGCCAAAATGATAACTATTTCACTTGTTTCTTTGCTTTCTTGTATACATGCAATATCAGAGCTAGCTGGTTCTTTAATTCTTAAGTAGTTAAGGTTACAAAATAAAAGAGAAGGAGATCAGATCACTGAGGGAAATTTATTGTATTTAGGGCTACCGATGTTGAATTTGAACCTGTTAAAAACGAAGAGTAACTAGTAGTAAGATTATAGAACCTTGAGTTTTCCCTGTTGTGGGGGGTCAAGAATTAATGGTGATGGAGGAGAGATAGGTAGACAGGAATATGTTGCAAGCGTAGCACATTAGCAGAGTTTTCACGTGAAAACAGTCATTAACGTGGGGCTGTTCTTTTTTTTCTTTTGGCTGCAAGAAAATGGGGGTGAGAGATGCAGACATCAATTCACATGGAGAGAGGGACACATCAATGGGGGTAGATACAAGTTTTTTTTTTTTTTTTTTTTGAGATTGTCAAAATTTAATTCGAAGTCAGTCAAGACAACTTTCTCTTCGGTAGGATTTAGGAATAGGGATGAGAATGAGTTGGGATAAATTTTTACTTGCTTTTGTCTTCGGCTCAACCTTTAAATGTTCAAAAACTTGTCTTGAATCCGAATTTAACTTAAGTTTTAATATCCAAACTTGAACATACAATGAAGAAATCTCCCGACTCTAAACAAACCTTAGCCCAAAACTTAAATTCCATTTTCAAAAATCTATAAATTAAATCAAACACATACGATAAAATCTAACAAAAATCAAGTTATTTAGAAAATATACCGGAAACGAATTAGCTAATAATTCCACTAATTTTTTCGCGTAATTCTAAAATTTAGTGGTCTGGTAGACAAGCATTTAATCAGACAAGACACGATTTAATTACCAAAATTATTGTCATATGTAGCATCCCAGTACCCAACCCAATGCATGGAAAATATTTAATGTTTCATATATACATACATATATATATATATATAACTTTATAGGTTATTAATATATTAATAAATCAATTGTTAGATTAAATAATATAATTATATTTGTTATTTATATAAAGTTTTAAATTGATTTGATATTTTAATTATATAAATCGTAAATATTAGTATTTTTAATATATGTTAAACGGTGAAAGTTTTTACATTGAATAAATATATAGATATTTTTTTCTTTACTCAAAACTCATCTGCATAATTTACGTAAATAGACAATAAAATACAACGATCAAATTAAATAAATATGAATTGCATATAAAGTTATTAAGATATGTAAAACTAATTTAGTTTTGCATAATTATAAGTGAATCTCTTCTTATATATATATATACATACATACGAAAAAGGATTTATTTACACAAATGTAAAAAGTTTTACATAATTCTTTAGCTATTAATTAGTATAATTAATGATGAGTTAACTTTTTAATTAACCGTTGGATAAATATTAATCAATTATTAAAAGATTATGTAAAACTAAAAAATTTTACCCTTGTTGAGTGGATTCCTCTTCTCTATATATATAATGTTAATGCTATATTCACAAGAATCACGACTCAATTGTTATAACGTCAATTGTGGACCCAGAGTAATATTGGCGTTTCTTAAGCGGCACTGCTTTTATTATGGGAACATGCTTCAAACATATTCACCGCTGTCGAACATGGGTTCTGTTGGAAACAAGATGAGAAAGCACTGCACATCCAAACCTAGTGACTACACTGATTGGTTGAGTGAGTCCATTATAGTCACAGATTTTTTTCATATATATATATATATATTATCAGAATTTATGTCTCTGTGTATATATATATATTATTTTTCTCATATACATATTATCAGTATTTATGTCTCTCTGTATATATATATATAAATATATATATTATCTTCTTGAATGACACTTAATTTCCATGTTTATTATCAGAATTTATGTGAACATTCAGCTTTTCAAGTCTATGGTTACTCTAATCCGCCGTTCTTACAAGGAAAGGAGAAGATCACCAAAATAATGACCCCTTGCAGGCGATAAGAGGAATACATGGTCAAGCTAAATCGTGATTTGAAAAAAATTTTTAATCAAGTTTAAAGAGTATTAAAATTTAATTTTTTTATTTAAAATAATATTAAAAATTAAAAAAATTATATTAATATTTTTATTAAATTTAAATAAAAATATTAAAATAATCATTCGAGATGAATAGGTTCGAATTACAAAACTTCTATCTAAATTCAACCCAATACGGCCCAAGCTATAAGTGAAATTGAAATATGCATAGAATTTAATTAGTAGCTTCGTTAATGTACAATTCAATCATAACTTGGTCCAACTTCATATTAGTAATTAATTTATTAATCATGTCGTTGAACGTTAATGTTAAATTTAATCAAGTTCAAGCATTGAACCACAGTTACCAATTACAAACTCCATTTTGAGGTCCAAATCATAATGATTGTGCCTTTAAATAATTAAAAAAAAAAAAAACTACATTTAGGTTCATATACTTCTTGTTTGCTCCATTAATTGCAAGTATTGTTTCATTACACATCAATCCCATGTGCTATATGTCGGGCTTTACACAAAATAGTGTTAGGCTTTAATTTCTTGCAATTGGTTCTTAACTGCAAAATCTGGCTCTCAGAGATATTGTTTGGTACTACTTCTAGACACAAAACCTAAAAATTAAGTTCACCAACCAGGACCTTATACCAAAGCTTGTTTCTAATTTAAATGCTTATTTAAAGGTTAGATTATTTATTAAATTTGATTTAATTTAAATTATTATTTTAATTATAAAAATATATTAATATAAAATAATATTTTACTGATATTATAAGTAATAAAATTGATTTTTAGATTGAGTAGAATTCGACTCAACCAAAATCTTATAAAAAAAATAGAAAGGTTTTAAACTATCGGACTTGACCTATGAAAAGGGTTTACACCAAACCAACAAGCCCCTTCCACCTCATAAATACAAATTGAAAGCTTAAGGGCTGGTTTCAGTGAACTTTCCCATTGTCTCTAAACTTTGTATTTAATATACCCACGCCTTTTTTGTTGTTGGGTTGGTGGCAAATTCAATGCTCTGCCATTTTTTAGGCCCTATCTCGCTTTTTTTATTTGGTGTGAAACCCTCTCTCTCTAACAACTTTAACCCCCTCTCTTCTCCTGCTTCCTCTCATATACTAAGCTAGCCTCTTATTTGTTCATCATTTTCTATCGTCAGCTGAACTCAAATTTACAAGACCATCTTTAGTTTAACACTCTCATTCATATGTATGTAATATTTTGTTTTACTTATAATTCTGCAATATAGCATCAGCTGCAGGAAGGAAGATGGTGAGAGCATATGGAAAAAGCAAAATAACATAAAGAATGCTTATCGAGATGTTGGTGCGGTTCAATTAGAAAGCATCGCTCTAAAGGTTAGAGTTCTGTTATTTGATTGAGCCGTGCCAATATCACGTACAACTGCCTCTTAGTTATAACTTTGCTTTCCATAAAAGTATCGAAGTTCCAAGGTATGCTCCTTTCCTCTTTAAACAGCAACATCTATATAACATATTTCTATTTCTCAAATCCTCATTTTACCATATATATATATATATTTATTTAATGATAGTTCTATTGATTTCTCTCTTTAGATTAGATTTTCAATTTGCAGGGGCTTCATATCATATTGTCTATCATATATGTATTGGGTGAAGGATTTTGAAGCCCTTGTTAATCATTTTTGAGTTGCGTGCATGGTGATGGTGGCCAGAAGAACCAAGTTAAGAATGCAAGAGCTTTCTGGACAATTCAAGGTGCAGTATTATATTTTGTTTGAGTAGCCATCAACCTCAAGACCAAATTTCCTGCTGGGAAATTTCCATCAAACCTGGTTGTCAATGGAGTTTGGACAAAAAACAATTTAAAAATTATTTTGGGTGTGTGAATACAGTGTAACTTTTCCATATTTCTTGTTGTCCAAATGGGAATGGAATGAATTTAAGAGAAAAAATGAATTAATGAAAAAATGAATTTTTATTTTGTTTCGGTTACTTCTACGTAAGGTCCACAACTTTTTTGACAAATTGATATGGGTAGTTGACAAGATTCTATCTCCTTTAAGGCTTCCATAACACATTCCAAAGTTCACATATATTTTCCTGGAAAGATACAAAACAATTGAATTCATTTATTATATTTGTTACAAAGAAAACCGTGAGAATAAATTGTAGGTATTAAGATACGAATTCTTAATTTATTGATTGATTACGTGAATGAATTAGATTAAACTTAGCTCAAGATAAGATATATATATATATTATCTGGAATAATTATCAACACTTTCTTTTCATGCAACGCCACGTGACTGTTTCAACAGCCATCCATCATCGTTTATGGAATTACTTCAAAGTTTTCTTCGTTTGAATCACACTTAAAAGAACCGTTCATGTTTCATTCAAGTGCTTATTAATTCATGTCAGCATTCCTATTTCAGTCCTAAGTAGTGATTAAATGTAGATGGTGTGGAATTATATATATATATGTATATATATTTTGAGGACATTCTGAGACCGAAGATGCAGGTTTTTGGTATTTTATGAGCATTGACAGTGAGAAGAAAGAGGGCCAAATTAATTCAAAATTGGGATCAAAGGGCATATATAATAACTTTTAGGCTAACTTTCAAAGAATGTGTCCCAATTTTCTTTTCTTCTCAACAGAAAAAGCAAAATTATCTGATTGAATAAAACTATTTAATTCAGATACAAAGAAAATCTCATTGAAAATATAACTGCAGCCAAAATAATAATAATAATAAATTGAATTTATGGAAAAAGTTATGTCCTTTCGATCTTATAGTCTGTATTCACTACTGCAGACACCTTGAAGATACACATGATGAGACATGACAAGAGCCTTCTTGTGTCTTAATTTCTTGTATTAATTCCAAATTACTGTGCTTCCAACATGAATTTTGTAGCTTTTTCTTTTATATTAAAAGAAGATCTGCAGCATCTACCTTGGCCATGGTCTCACTTCCATTGTTCATAGGTCTTTCGTTTTGCAACCGTAAAAATGGTTTGTCCCAACAGGTTTTTACTTAATCAGAGGCATGATTTTTGGGAGCCAAAAGATTGTGGTCAGTTGTAAAGGAAACACAAAGCAATGAGTGCTTTCTGAAAGAAAGAAAGAAAGAAAGAACTTGTAAATAATAGAAAAGAAAAGTTCCACAAATGCATGGCCATTTTTTAATATTATCGGATTCTTAGGTTTGTTAATTGATGTAAAATGTTGTGGTAAAAAGCACGCAAACTGAGTGAAACAGTCTGCGATTTTCAGCATAAAATAATGGCCACAAGAGCATATTCCATGGCAAATTCAAAGTCAGAAGAAAATATGTACTGTTTGGCATTGTGGGCTTATTTGAAAATCTTAGGGTTAAATACACCAGTGCCCCAGTATTATATCATTTTTCTAATATCTAAAAATTTTTTTGCTCAAATAGGTATTTGGACTATTTTCAGTTAAAAAGTTTACCTTATTTACTTACTTCATTTAAAAAAAAATTGCTAACATTGCATATTCAACCAATAGCATTATGACACGTAACAAAAATGCAATGTGATATTCTGATGACGTGACATTTATGTCATGTGTTGCACTTTAATTAGATTTTATATATATTAATATTTATTCAAGAGTATTAGTGCGAAGTATTTACTTGTTTGATCGAATAATAATATAAATATCTATTTATATATATTTTTAGATATTCTACTAAAAAAAAGTGATATAGTACAAGGCCATCGGTATATTTAACCCAAAATCCTATAACATGAGTTCATGATTGAAAAGGCCGAAAAGTCGCTTGCAGCGGAGTGAATGGAGGATTGAACTTTGATAGGTCTTAATGTATATTGATTGAATGCACGCATTGCAGCACCACAAGCAGGACAATATTGGCTTATTTTAATGCCATTGGTTTTAATTTGGTAAGAAAACTAAAATCCCATTAGTTTGAAAGACATTCATCAGTGGGACGGTTATTAGGTTACCAACTAATCTTCTGGGATGGCTGCCAGCATATATAAACTCAAACTCTGCCTCTCGTTTGTCAAAACAAATCATGATGAGGAAGAGTAAATAAATGCACCTGAATCAAAGTTGTTCATATCAAGCAACATAGGTCATTTTGCAACGTTGAAGATTTTCTAGTTTTGCCAATAAAAAATTCTAAATCAAGTAGGATTTTAGACCTAAAATGTTTAATTCTCTGTCTACTGAATTTCTCTTTTAGCATTTCCCCTTATAATTTGCAATATCTTTTCTCAGGTTAAATGTTTTTTTTTTATCTGCCAAATGTTGAATTTGAAACTTAAAAGACCCAAGGGCAACATGTGAACGTGATCGCTTTAAACGCTGCCAAAAATGGCTATAAGTTGCTTTCTTTATGGCCAGAGTTTAACACATGTTTTCCCTGATTATTTTTTTATATATACCATTATCATGGAATGAGAGCTTTGGTTGTCACATAGGCAGGGCAATCGCACGACACGGTGGTCTAACAGATTCATTTGTTTAGCTGTGACTGCTTGGCATCAGGGCTTTATGCAGGAATCTGTTCCTTTTTTTCTTTTCCTTTTTTTTTTTTTTCATTTGCTTTTGTCTGATTAACTGCAGATCATTTCGATTTTCTCGTTTAGGAATAGCTAAATTGCTATTAACTTAGATCCACCAAATTTCCTAACGAAAAACTTCGGATGTAGGCATGACTGAAGTACCTGGCATTACGAACTTAAAGGCTAAGAATAATGATATGCCAAAACAAGGAAAGAATAAACAAGATAAAATTTTGCCTTGTTTTCGACATCCAGGAGCAACTGTGACGAGGAGGGATTGCTGTCCTACTTTGGTATCAGCAAGACTCTCTGGAATGGCAACATTTTAGTGATCTGAATTTGATCAAAGTTTGGAGCACAGAAGGAAAATTGAGGCTTTATTGATACTTCTTTCTTAAGCAAATTGTATAGTTTTCTTGTTTTCAACTAAATCCTTTTAACTGACCAAACTAACAGATCATAAGATTTAAGTAATCAATAGGGGCAGGAAAGCATCTGTGTTACCCGGACTCGAGGGTGAGTGTCAGATACGGGTCTGTTTAATTTTTTTAAAACTTTTTTTTATATATTTGGAAGATCATATCCTGTACTCATATTTAAATATGTGTCAAAAACAAACATCAAACTCGAATACTTTAGGAAAAATGAAAATTCCAGGAAACATGAGCGGGCACTAACCGGACTAATTCAAATATATGAATAGAAGCAAAATTAAGGAGATCATTTGGTAAATCTGCAGCTAGGACAAGTAATATAGATGCAAGGAGAAAATATTTACATGCAAAGATGGGTAAATGATCATGTTTTTAAATTCCAAAACACATTGCAGTTCTCATTGTGCAAAGAGTTTATACGCATTTGAGAATTACAACGCCAAAAAAGGATCTTATCAGCATGATTGTTCTTGAAAAAGTATATAGGAATGAATAAGGAAATTATTCATAAATATTTTTTATACCTACAAAGAAACACAATTTTGATGGTGAATGACGCGGCAAGTTCGTTCATTAGGCCAAAGCATTGGCACCAGCAACAATCTCCAATATCTCACCAGTGATTTTGGCTTGACGCTGCCGATTGTAGACAATAGATAAGGTCTTCTTCAATTCCTGGGCATTATCGGTAGCATTGCTCATGGCACTCATCCGAGCCGCAAGCTCACTGGCTAATGATTCCTGCAAAGCCCTCAAAACCTGGCTGTTGAGATAGAGAGGTAACAAAGCATCAAGAATCTGAACTGGATCCTGCTCAAACTGCAAAATGGGAGAGAAATCTGCTGTCTCAGTCCTCACAACATCTCTCTCAACTGTCAGTTTTCCTTCCTTGGTTGTCAGTCTGAAAAACTCATCCTCAGCAGCGTCAACACAAACACCATTAACATCACAGATTTCCCCCTTTGGTGAGAGTGGAAGCAAAGTATGAATCACAGGATCAGACTTAACCAACGATACGAACTTGGTGTACAAAAGCTCGACTTTATCGACTTCTTCACTAACAAAGAGTGAAAACACATCATCTGCAATTGCCTGAGCTTCTTTAGCTGTAGGGAGTGAACTACCCTCCAGAAACCTGTCGACTGGAATGTAAGGCCTACGGATAAAATACGAATTACCCTTTTTACCCACACTGATTATAGTATAATCAAGTCCAAGCTCCTTCAATTCTGCAATTCTTGATTCAGCTTTCTTGATGATAGCATTGTTGAAACCTCCACAAAGACCACGATCTCCGGTGACAACAACCAAGGCAACTTTTTTGACTGGCCTAACATTTGTGAGAGGAACATCTATGTCTTCAGTCTGGAGCTGTTCGTTGATGTTGTAAAGAACTTCTACAAGAGATTCAGAGAAAGGTCTACCGTTGACCACGGCTTCTTGCGCTCTCCTGACTTTAGCAGCAGCAACGAGTTTCATGGCTTCAGTGATCTTCTGTGTGTTCTTTACTGAATCAATACGATCTCTAAGCTCACGCAGACCACAATGAACTGGGGTTGCAGATGAGGACCTTGAAGGGTTACAGGTTGTTGAACTTTGAGATGGAAGCTGAAAAGGGGTGACGAAAGAACGGAAAGAGAGTGAAGAGGTGTCAGAAAGAGATGATTTTGAGGACACCCACATTGTCAAATTTGAGCAAGACATGGTGACAATGGATTTCTGGAGCTCTACAAGGAAGAGAAGAGAGTATTTCCTATGTGGGTTTTGCTTTTGTATTTGTTTCTGTGTAGTCTTATCCTGATGTGTGTTGGAGAGTTGCTTATGGTAATGTAGGAAAATCAGAGTGAATGAGTGGAGGGAAAGGGAGCGATTGGATGAGGTTTTGAGATAAGGATTTTGATCGTTGGAGATTGCTCAGGACAGGAATTTGCTTCATTGATTTTTCACCATTACATCCTGGTGGGGCCTACCTGAAATGGCAGGATCTGAGTGGTTATGTTATTGATCTCAACTTGATAGGCTCCAAACTTTGAAAGGTATATACGGCTTTCGATCCTCTTCAAGTCTTGGCTGCTTAATGTGATTCCCTGGAAATATTTACTCGATATTACCATGTCCAGTAATTCCCAGGAAATAAGGCTTTTGTGTAATAAAATGTTCAAAAGTAAAAGCAATTATTGTCAGCATTTACCTGGTAAAAAAAGCCAGAGACTTCATGCAGCAGCAGCTTTTCTTCTCTAAAAATGGTTGGACTAAAGGTCAAAGAGTCGAGCTTTATGATTTGAATAATCTCTATCTATATTTCCATTAAAAAAAAAGATTGCATTATAGAAAACAAATGAGCCTTCGACATTTTTGCTGGTGTACTGTACTGTACCCTCAAACAATAAGAAAGGATAAAAAACAGAACAAAAAGGATGGAGAAATTTCAAGGCCACACAATTATGGACTAATACATTATTGGTCAGATTTGTGCGGAAGATCAATTTCAACTTAAAAGGACTCAAGCATCTGCAACACAACTGAAATGATCATCTAAGTTACTCTGTGTGAGCATTGGATGCGAGCATTTATCCAATATAGATATATTTTTTTATTTTTTTATTTTTTTATTTTTTTTGTATTTGAAGGATTTTTAGAGAGTCAAATATTATACATATGTTTGATATACGTCGAACATGAGTATCAATTATTGATACTTTAAGAAAAATGAAAAGTTAGAACAAGATGCCCATATTGGCGGCCTTCCAGATCAGTGTTGCAAGAGATTCAACTTTAAATCCAACTGTTTCTAGAGCTCATAGGTTGAATGAGAATGGGTAAGAAAGGGCAGAAAAACAAAAGCCTAGACTCAAACCGTAAGTCGAATAGGAGATCATGTCAACAGGCTAATTCAAGAACTTAAGCATTCCAGGTCCAGGCCCCTGAATTCTTAGGAGGCCACATTTGATTATCTCATCTAAACAATTTCAGAAAGATGCCTAGGCATAATCATACGCATAAAGAATTTTAGTAGTAGAATCCATATCCCACTTATGAACAGGCATAAACCATCATGAAATCATCTTGGCCGACAACCTTTTTTTTTTTTTGAGTAGGAAATTTCGTTTGATAATACATACAATAGCATAAAATAGCAACTTATCGTGTTCAACCACATAGCATTACAGATGCACAATTGGCCACAATCCACATCATACGTGAAACCTTATAAGTATGTATTTCTCATTAATAAAAGTTCTAAATTCTTCATTATCTAATGAAAATAAAGCATAAGAATGAAAAAATTCAAGCTAACTGAACAAACACAAGTAAGAGAATATAAAAACTAGACTCTTGTCTCCTCATTTTCTTCCCCCAGAAGAGGGCTAACGGTTGCCTGATATGTCTGTTTGCAAGGAATCACTCCTTTAAGCACCATGTAGTCATGCAATTCAATAACTTCATCTGGACTACAGTTCTTAGCAGAACAGGTAATAAGTGTTGTGTATGTTATAAAATCCGGGATCAGGCCCTCCAGAACCATCCTCTTCATTAGTTCTTTTGCTTGTTGAATGCACCCAGACTTGCAAAGAAAGTTTATCAATGTGTTGTAAGTTACCGTGTTTACTAAACTCCCAACCTTTCTCATCTCCAAGAATAAAGCAAATGCCTCGTTCATATTACCGCGGCCACAATAGCCATTAATGAGAGTGTTATATGTTATTGCATCGGATAACCCCATACTCTTTAATGAATCTATCATCCGTCTTGCAACATCGAGTGACATCTCCTTGCACAATCCATTAAGAATAGAGTTATATATCACCAAGTTGGGTTCTTTTTCCACCTTCACCATTTTTTTGTAGACCTGAACAGCACTTTCTAGCTTCCCTTCCTTGCAGTACCCATCAATTAAAGTGCCATACGTGACCAAGTCGGGAATTAAACCACGGATAAACATGCTACCTATAAGTTGCATGGCTCCTGATAAATCATTGCTTTTACAAAGGTAATTGATGAGAATATTGTGTGAGAATGTATCTTCACTGACATTCTTTTCCAGAACCTGACTATGAAATTTAAAAGCTTGCATCACATATCCCTTTCTGCAAAGCCCCTTTATGAGAGTCGAGTACGTGAATTGATCAGGGAATACATGATTGTCAATCATGTCAGATAATACTAAAGAAGCTCCCCCAATATCACCTTCCGAGTAAAGCCAATGGAGGATTGAATTATAAACAACAGTATTAAGCATCAAGCCCCTTTCCACCATTTTGTAGCACAGTCTTAGCGCCTCCTCCAAACACCCTTTTCGTGCATAACCATCTATCAAGGTTGCATAGGTCCTGACATCGGGCTTGACACCTGCCTTAATCATGTCACAAAGAACTTCTTCCACAAATGCAACTTTCCCTAATTTGCAAAACCCATTAATGATAGAATTGTAAGTTACGGTGTTGGGTGAAACAGAGTTCTCCGACATTACTCCCATCTTCCTGACAAGTTTTAAGGCAAGCTCTATGTCACCCATCCTACAAGCTCCATCTATTATCATGTTAGAGGTAACAATATTAGGCCAAATCCCACTCTTCAACATCCGATAAAATGTTGAAATAGCTTGTAGTAATTTACATTCCTTACAAAGAGCATAAACAACCAAGTTAAAAGTATACACATTCTCAATATAGCCATAAGAAATCATTTCCTTATGCATGTTCCAAAATCTAACAATTTCATTTAACTTCAAAAGTTGACTCAAAAAATTATTCCAAGCATGAATACTAACAAGACAACCCTCCATTTGCAGCTTCTTAATGACTGCGTAAGCACCATCAGTAGCCCCATTTCGAGTGCAAGCTCTAACCAATGCATCAAAGACTGCTGGACAGGAATCACAGAATTCATAAGTATCCACCAAACCATCCAAAACTTCCAATGGGGTCACTCCATTTACATGTATTAACTTCTCCATTAGTGATAATGCATCATCGAATCTCCTCGCCTTGACCAACACATGAATTAGAGCACAGCAGGGTGCCGATGAGTGTAGGAAGCCTTTTCGCTCTCCAACCCAATCGTAAAATTCCAAGGCCAATTGAGGTGAGTTCCGAAACTCGCCAACAACACGACTCACCAATGCACTTGTAAGACTTGGGGACACTTGCTCCAAGAATTTCCATCTCCTATGCCTTAAATTAACGCAAATTGCTTTGAAGACAATGTCTTCACTACTTGGACAAGAGAATTGTTTAACCACATGCAAACCTCGGCTGAAAAAACAACTTCTTTTGGGCAAAAACAAGCTCAAAAACATAGAAATATCAATACCCAATTCATCAAATCGTCTTATTTCTGTAACAAATAATTAAAACATACAAAACCCACATTACTATAGCGTCAGAATATATGCTTAATATTACAGGATAGCATGAAAGTTCAAGTTACTAAAACCTAGTAAAATTTACTTTTGCGTAATAAAAAAATGGCAGACCAAAAATGAAACAACACAGAGAAAGAGCGAACTGAATTATCACCTTTTAAGCGTCTCTTCGATGAACAGAAACTGTCTTGAAAGAATGACCGATGAGGAAAGCGGAAAAAACAAAAGAAAAGCTAAGAAAATGTCGAGGAAGAAGGTAAGCGTTTCGAGAGAACAACAGATAACATTCTCCTATTTCAGTTGGGCAAAACATTAACAATTGCTTTTAGCTTCGTTTGGAATGAAACGAAGCAATGGTGCGGCCCAATTAGGATACTTTTAGCCCCAATCGGAATCTCAATAAGTGCGGTCTTACCTTTCTATATTGAGCTGGATTAACGACGCCATTGCTAGTTGGGCTCAGACTAAAGCCTTGGTTTTTCACCCGTGACTTTGAGACCCAAAATTATTTTAACCAAAAAAAATGTATGTTTGATACCCAAGGGAAGGAACCATCACCAGAAATATATATATATTAAGAACTCCCCACCAACAGCCACGTGGTAGATCACAACCCCAACAGCATTCAGATAAACATGACCCTCACGCCTGTCAAAGATTCTTATCAACGATAAGGGTGAAGGCAAGTGAACCAAATCAATTAAACTGATTATCCTTAGTTTAATCGAATCTCGTAAAAATGTCTTTTGTAAGTTTAATTGATTAATTTTAATTAATTTTTATTTTTTTAATCAAATCAATTCAATAACCAAGCATTTAATTAAAATATAAATTATATAATTTTATATATATTACTCATACTCGTTTCAATTACACTGCTTAATGTATAATTAACGTAACACCATATCATATTAATTAATTTTAATTCAGATATTTTAATTATTCATATAAAATTTAATAGAATTTTCTTGGTTAATCAATTTACTCGATTTTAAAAATTTAAATTCAAATCCACCCTTTGCTCGGCCAAACTGAAGAAAAAGGGAGAGAGGCAATTGATCTCGTTAATGCAATAGGTTGGGCGATTTATATCTGAGTAATTAATATGGATTGATTGTGGGGTCTACCAAGACAGCTATTTTCATTACTCCTCGCTGCTTCCCTTTTTTTTCGTTAGTCCCCACTACTTTTTGAAGCTCATTCATGGCTTATCTGTGCTCTCTTCTTCTTCTTCTCTCTCTGTCTGTCATGTCTTCCTCCTTTCCATTTTTACATTCCCACGCTTAGCTAACTCCTTAACCATTGTCCTAATCTCTTTTCCACTTTTAGGTTTTCCTTTTTCTTGTCTTGGCAACCTTGTTTTTATCAAAGGGAAGGAAGATATGAGTGCCGGGGTGTCTCTCAAGCACCGTAGTTTCAGCATGTTACTCCTTGAGTTGTTTATGTTTTCTGCCTGTGAGTGATTTTTCAACACTACTTTCTTGTTTCCTTCTTTGGGTTTTGTTTATTTTAGCATGATTTATTAGTTTTAACAGTTGGGTCATTGTTGTCAAAATTGCCTTTTTCTTTGTTTTGGTGGAGAAATGTTAACCTAGATTTCTTAAATTTTGCTTTGTATTTTTGGGCTTAGAGAAATGGATTCTTCTTGGATTTGACAGTATAAGCACCGTAAAATTCCGTACTTTATGTAGGAATGCTCTTGATAGAAAATAGTACTGCAATTTTTAGTAAAGTGTTGCATTGGCTGTTTAACTTATTGAACCTCTACTTTCTTGCATTATTGGCACTTTGATTCTAATATGTTGTAGGCTTTTAGTGTTTGGGAGGTCGAATGCTTTGTTTATCTTTTAATTAGCTTAGTTATTTATGTTAAATGTGATATTGATGCTATTAGGTTTAGGCCCTCTCTTGTGTCCATTAATTTGAAAAAGGAAAATATTAAAAAAGAAGTTGACTGACGGGGAATGTTTGGTTCTGCTTACTAGTTGATACTAGTGATTTATTGTAGTTTTTGCCGCCATTCTGCTGACAAATAATTGCCATTTTGAGTTCTTGTAACTGCTTACAGCAAATAGGTCTTATAGTTGTTTGCACTGTTTTTTTTTTTTTTAATCTGTTTAAGCATTCAGAGTGATCGATTCTTCGACCAGGATATAGTTATGTTAGAAAATCAGTTGAGGTAGTTTAGCAAAACCCTTGCTTAGAAATGTGTGACCTTGATTTTGGTATACCTCCTGAGATTTACAGGGAGGTTGACCATGATTTAACCCATTTGAGACAACTCAATGTTACACCATGAACATGTTCGAGATCTCTTGACTACTTGTAAATGGCTTTTATTGATTTTAGAATGAGAAAAATAGATTGGTGGGGAAAAAACTCGGAACTGTTATAGCTTGATAAATGAAGAAGAGACACGAGACATGTCTTATCAATGACATTGCCATTGCGACCAATGCGAGGCAACAATTTAAGGTGCAAGCATTAAGCTGTTCGCAAGTTATGCTCTTAAGTTTAGCAATTCTCAAGTCATGAATATGTTTTAGATTTTGTGGCTTTTCTTTGCTTTTATGGTCAGATGTTGCAGACATTACCTCTTGCCCATATGAACTTATGCATTAAAGTATTTGTACTTATAACATAAGTAGAAAATTGGAAATTTCACATCTTATTCTTCTGGTTATCTTCGTAAAGAGTGCGATATATTTGTCTTTGCTTTCATTTCAGGCTTCCATGAATGTTTTTCCAGCCCACTAGATCATCTTAAAAGTTATATGTTAACAGAAAGAGAAGCAGATGCTTTCTTACCTGAAATTACTCCAAGTGCAGCTCCTCAGCCTTTTCTTCCTCTTCTTGCACCTTCTCCATTGTCACCCTTCACAAATAGTACTGTTCCTAAATTATCGGGTATGTGTTACATAGTTGGGCACATGGAATGTGAAAGCAAATGGGATTTAAATGTCTAATTACATTTTGCGCTTGGCCTTTTGTAGGACTCTGTATGTTAAATTTCACTGCTGCTCAAAGCTTGCTGAGCATGACAGCAATCGATTGTTGGGCTGCATTCGCTCCATTGTTGGCGAATGTAATATGTTGTCCGCAGCTACATGCAACTCTTGTGATACTTGTTGGTCAATCAAGTAAAGAGACTGCTGTGCTTGCTCTAAACAGAACTGTTGCCAAGCCTTGCCTCTCAGATATTGAGCAAGTCTTGGAAGGCCAGGGTGCTGGTGATAATCTCAAGCAGATTTGCTCCATTCATCCATCAAACCTTACCGAAGCTTCTTGCCCAGTGAAAACTGTTGATGAATTTGAAAACATCGTAAATTCTTCTGAGCTTCTTGCTTCATGCGAAAAGATTGATCCTGTGAAAGAATGTTGTGACCAAGTTTGTCAAGGTGCCATATCAGATGCTGCCACAAGACTTGCATTGAAAGCTTCTGATCCTTTAAGCATGGATGGGCCCCATGTTTTACCTGAGCACTCGACAAGGGTAAATGATTGTAAAACTGTTGCCCTTCGGTGGCTGGCAAGTAAACTTGACCCTTATCATGCGAAGGAAGTTCTTAGAGGACTAACCAATTGCAATGTTAATAAAGGTGAGTTTGAAGTAAAGCATAGTTGTAAATTTCCCCTTCATTAAATGTGTTATATACATAGATTAGGATTCACATCTCTACCTTCTTTTCTTAGGTATTGCTGTCGATTAATGATTTAAGAATGTCACTTTGGATGTTGAGTAGCACAGAAGGTTTTGTTACAGCGTTGACTTTATATTTAAGTTCTTTTCTTATTTTGTCTTCTGCTTCAGTTTGCCCTCTTGTTTTCCCCAACATGAGGCATGTTGCAAGCAGCTGCGGAAATGGAATAAGTAACCAGACAGCTTGTTGTGATGCTATGGATAGCTACGTCTCTCACTTGCAAAAGCAGACCCTTATCACCAACTTACAAGCTTTGGATTGTGCTACCTCACTAGGGTTGAAGCTACGGACATACAATATCACCGAAAATGTTTATAGACTATGTCGCATAAGCCTCAAGGATTTCTCCCTTCAAGGTTGGTTTTGTTTCTTGATGCACCTGTAATGAGCAAACTCAAGTGATCTTTATGTGACAATTTTGAACAGGTACTAACACTTAATTCTTTTTGTTGTCATGATCAATTTTGATAATGATTACCAACAACCTGTATGCATCAGTTGGAAGTCAGGGTAAGATGCTTACTCCATTTAGAATTGGCTGCATAAATTTGCTTCTAGATATCGGGAATATGTTCCTATTTTCTTCTTTTTGAGTTGCTTTAGCATCTTTATCATTTCTATCTGTGACATATAATTTCTTTAGCATGGTTCTTGAATCATGTTGAAAACTCTATTTAAAGGCAATGGCATTGCTTATACTTCCTCCAGATCGTTCTTCTTAGGAAGAGAAGCATTAGATATGTTGTGCCTCCTGGGGCTTAAGAAATATGGGATGGGAATTCTTATGACTGGAAGAATCATGTCTGTTTTGGAACTAGAAAACTCAAAGTCGTTGTCAAGTTTTTTACCCTTCGTGTATATTAGATTACCTAACACGCGCCTGATTATTTATAATGTTACTGTCTAACATGTATTCCCCCCCCCTACTGCTTTTAGTATCTGGATGCCTCCTGCCAAGCTTGCCTTCTGATGCGACATTTGACAAGTTCTCTGGAATCAGTTTCATTTGCGATCTAAATGATAATATTCCAGCACCATGGCCCGATCTGTCACTTCTACCAGCTTCATCATGCAATAAAAGTATGTACTCTCAAGTTTACTAATAGAATGGGTAGTCCATGTTAGAAAACGATTTTAAATTTCTGTGATACTGTTTTCCATCTCTTGTTATCCCTTATTTGTTCACCTGGATTTTTGGTATGCAGCTGTAAGAATCCCTGCACTACCTGCAGCAACAAATTCTCAAAGTGGTAAGATATAGACCTTTTTACTCAAGTAACTGTAATCACTTTGAGATGAGAGGGATTTGCGGATGTTGTCTTACCATGCAGATATTAAGTCACTTAGTCATGTTGGTCGAACATAGGGTTTGACACAAGATAATATTTGAATAAAGTTGTACCTCAAACATACTGAACTTTAATTAAGGTCTTTGCGTCTCTCTCTGAGTAGTCCTTCTCTCTTGCAGGTCTTTACAATGAATATGCTGCAGTTTATCTTCTCGTTGCTGCTTCAATGGTCATGATGATGCTCTTATAGTTCTAGTTTGAGGCTGAGTCAATGGTTCTCCATAACTGCATGATGTAATATAGATCTTCATAAGTCAAGGACAACCGGACGAAATCTTCTCGAGAAAAAGGTTTTACAATATGATACAGGCATGATGACACCCTGTTTATGGAAAAGTTTAATCAGTAGTGACTATCAACCAGATGTGGACTCAAGTTAATGTATCTGATCATATTAATTGATCATTCTTGCATGTTTGGTGTAATAATATCTTTGTAAAAAGTAACGTGGGAGATGAGAAAAAAATTATGTTGTATCTATACAAGTATTTGAGTATACCATGTAAATTTTGATTGGAGATTTATAAGAATTTTACTCCATTCCTTGATAACTGTGGCCTGTAGAAAACGTTGCAGAATCGCAGAAATGCATCTCTTTTTTCTCTTTTTTTTTTTAAATCCAGCATCTGGATTTACTATCAAAATATCGAAAGACTCTTCCCCTTCGCTATACCCATGGCTTAAGTTAGGCTGTTGGAAGTTTCTTTTGTAGACCAATCTCGAGTAGACATATAAAATCCAATTTTGCCACGCTGGCTGGGGTTGAATTTCTTTAGTTTGTTAGGCGCTTAGATCATATAGACGTGGAATGAGCTCATCGTGTGTGTGTGTGTGTGTGTGTTTATATAAATCAAGAATTCAACAATTGAGGGTCGCCTACATCAAAGGCTTGTAAATGCTGTTGGGCCTACCTATATTAATGTTTCACACGCAATTACATTTGAATGTGACGTACACTGCCTTACAGTTGTGGATTAATCCGTATATTTTAACATAGTTGTCTTCAATAATACCATGCAATAGTAATGACAACCGTTCAATGGAAAAAAGAAAAAGTAATGGCAAAGGTAAGAATGACCTTTGATTTGAAAGCCTAGTTCCTAGAATAGCTGCTAAAATAACAACTACTCCTGAGATAGCAACCGGCGTCAAGCATCATCTCTTAATGCAGACTTCACCATGTTGGAAGATATGAGAACGGGAAACTTAAAAAGGAATGTTATTCCCTACAGTTTCCTTCAGCTAAAAGTAGCTCGAGAAAACCGTAGACAATAAATTGATTGAAAAATAATTGTTTTAAGTTAATGTAGCAAACTTAAGCTTTAGTCCCCATTCTTCTCATTCCAATGCTTTCAAAGCAAACAAAATTTTAACTAAAATGAATAATATTGCACAGTTTGTTCTATTTATTGTTCCAATCAACCGTCTGGGAAGTGGGAACAGCAAAATCTCCATCTTGCTTAACCCACGGGTCCCTCAAGTTTCAAACTCATGAGTCGGTTTACCCTCGGCACCAAACTCATCAGGAAGCTCATTGATAACGTCATGGCAAATATGGGGTTCGCATAGTCAATTCCCCCTTTGCTGAATGTAAAATAACTGATCTTCAACGGATTTGGGAGGTGCTGGCTTCATGCTCGACACAAGCTGAGGGATTCCTAACCAGTTAAATAACAGCAACCGGTTATAAGCAACAAAATGAAGCTCCTAGTTTCTTCATAGGAGGTTGAATAAAGGAGCTATAGTTGATAAATATGGTCATGGATTGATATTTTGGGGCATCCATGCTTGTTACTAATGAGAGTATACACTGGTCAGCATAGAGCATGCACACAGATGAGAAAGGAGTTGGGATACTATTTATTTTCTTGAAGCACCTATTTTTAATTATGTATCCAACATAATTTTAAATAAAAGTATAAAATCTTAAAAATATATGAAATTTTTTTAAAAAATTAAATATTTCATGTCTAATACATAGTTTTGGATAGTTTTATCCAACATCTACATTTGTCTCTGAAAAACATAATTATAAACACAAAGGAAATACAATCTAGCACAGACGTAAGCATTTAACTCAATATAGGGGGAAGAAGTGCCAAAAAAACAAATGCTCCTGGACGAGGGTAGACGTTTGCAGCAACATTATCACCGACAAGTATTGAATCCCTTGCCGTGAATTTCTAGCATGCCTAACATTAAATTTGAACGATCAAGCCAGCGCCTGTGGCCTAATGGATAAGGCGTCTGACTTCTAATCAGACGATTGTGGGTTCGAGTCCCACCAGGCGTGTAACGGTTTTCTCTTCTTTTTTCCTTTTTTTTTTTATATGATTTCTTGAAAAGCTGGGGCGAAGCCCAAAGAAATGAGTCCATTTCAGGCCCATTCTTGTTTTCTGGCGTTTCCATTATTACACTATGTCACTATCCCGCCAACCAAACAGCAACTCCAGAGAAATCCCAAAATGGAAAATATATATATATATATATATTAATTATAACTAATAAATCAGTAAATTTTGGATTTGTTTATTGATTATCTCACCACCCATTTTTCACTCAGGTGATTTGGAATCTACTACTACGGAGGTACGTTGTCTTTTTTCTTTTTCTTTTTTTTTTTTTTCCATTTAAAAACTGTAGGTTTTACTTTTATATTATCATTGCATTAGCAATATTGGTTTAAGAGTAAAAAAATGTTCAATGGAAAAAGAAAAAAAAAAGGTGAAATAAACCACAACTGATTAGTACTTTGTTTTTCTTTGCTTTTTTTTTTTTTTTTTTTTGGGATGATGGGAGGGATTAACAGATTTGTATTTGGGATTGTGGGTTAGTTCACAATTAGCTGTGAAAGCCTAAGATTTTCATTAGCCTCTTTAGATTGCGAAAGAACAAAAAAAAAAAAAAGGTATTTTCTTTTATTTGTACCCATTTTGCCATTTTCACTTTTAAAATCTATGAGATGTTTGAAATGTATTAAAAGGGTGTTTTTATTTTTCAATCCTGCCTTATTTAGGTTATGATTAAGGCCCAAATTTTCATCATGTTTGGGGAATATATTTTGATCCAATATCAATGTTAGCTTCTTTGGAAATGGGAAGGTTGCCTTCTTAAAATGAATAAGCTGGTATGCATTGTTTTATAGATTGGTTTCGGGTTCTTTCGGGTTTTATGTTTGTTATGCACAGATACTAGAACCGTCTCTTTCATCCTTAGGTTGGTTTTTGTGATTTTCCACATATTCTTATTCTCATGATGTAATTAAATTTATTCCCAATTGATTACCATCCTCGTTGGAAAGTATTTATATTAGAATATTGTCGTTCTCTCAAGTCTCAATGTCCTTGATAATGCGAGACTTGGGATAAGAAATCATGGTTTAAATTTTAAATTTGGGGTTTGCTTTGCAGTTCAATGGCAGGTAAGTCCAGCCCGTACGTTGCTGTAGGCAAAAAAAAAAAAAAAACAAAAGACGATCAAGCAAAACCTATGGCCTTGTCATAATTGAATGTATGTCTATCTGGCTTGTTCTTGAATCTAACTATTACATAGATGACCTTTTTGACACGCATATCTTAGTTCATCACCTATAGCTCCTTCATTGAATAGGTGATATCAGCTGTTCAAATCTGACCCATTTCTAGTATCGAGCATTTATGAAAATTAAAACGCTACTCTAATTTATGGCATTGAGCACTTATCAATATCAAAAATTTAGACCAGAACCTGAGTCTACTCCAAGAAGAACACTTAGCTATTGCACCAATAGGCAGTCTTATGTTAATAAGTCCAGAGGGTTTCCTATGCAGTTCGGTATACTTTGATTCTTGTGAAATATGGTTGACTAGCAAGGCAAAAAGAGTAGTATTAGTGTATTCGTGATCAACTATAGATTTGTACCATTTTTCTAATGCACTCAGTTCTTGTATTGTCATTGATGACAAATGTTCTAATTCTTTTGCTATTGCAAGTAAAGCTTATTGCAAAGGGAATTATAATAAGACAGTATAAAGGAAGTTTTGCATCTATCTTTGCAAGATGAGCAGCCAGAATCAAGGGACTAGCTTATCTTATTCCTCAGGCCCCCTTATGAAGCGGAGACGTGGGCGTCCTCGCAGGGATGAGAGTGTTCAAGGGGACAGCACACCTGTGACACCTGAATCTGACAATCTGAAGAAAAACAAGCAGAGTGTGGGGAAAAGTGACCCGTCCTCTGCTGACATGGTAGGTCAGATGGTTTCTGGTGTCATTGAAGGTTCATTTGATGCTGGGTATTTTCTTAATGTTAAGGTAGGTGCTACCAACACGCATCTTAGAGGTGTTGTTTTTGTACCGGGACAGTTCGCTCCTATTACTGGTGCAAATGATGTGGCTCCACATGCTAAGATGTACAAAAGAAAAGAGATTCCTATCCCATTTATAAACCCTCAAGGTCATCCAGATGTTGTGAGTCTATCAGGGAAAAGTGAGAAGCCCGTTGAGCACAAAAATGACACACCTAACATTCCATATGAAGGTCTACATACAGGCCTTCAGTCTGGTGCCACGGCTGCTAGTGGGAGCCAATCTGCCTCTATTCTAATTCCTCCAGCTGGTAACTTGCCAGCAAATGAATCTGTTCTTCCCCTTGGAGAAAAGGTCCTGCAAGAACAAATCTTAGATTCTGGATTGCAGAATGATAAAGCTGTTGGACAGCATCAGCTACTGCAGGGATTTGAAGCCTACAAACTGATGAAAGGGCCAGATATTAACGTAGAGGCTCCTAATGCATCTGAGCCAGTTTCTGCAAAATTCACTGCTACCTTGCCAGCAGCTGAGACTTTAAGTCTGAAGCCTCAATTTGAACACAAGGCCGTGAGGTTTGATCTTAAGCCAGAGGAATTGGTTCATGATGATGTGAAAAGCCTCAAATTTGGTAACAACCAAACTCCCAAATTTTCTGAACCTGAACCTCAAGCCATAGCTTGTGACACTGGAATCAACACGTTTGGAAAACAAGCTTCATCAAGGCAAGATATAGATATTTCACAAGATACCCAATTGGAGCTTGCTAAGAAGATTATGAATGGAGCTAACACGTCTCAAACAGATGGATTATCCACAGGTGATGCTGTTTCAACTACTGCGACAGCTCCATGCTCGGCATCCATGACCAGCTTACCCATAATGATATTCGGGGCAGAAACTATTCCATCTGAACCCAAGCCTGCTGCCGAAGAATCTGTTCTTCCCAGAATGGTTGTACCTGAAGTTAATAGTTCCCTAATGGCTGCCTACACGAACAGTGTAGAATCTAATGCCAAGGATGCCATCCCATCGGCACATTCTTAGTTTTCTGAGTTGAGAAATTAGCGGCGGGAATAGAATGAGCCTTACGAGTCGGGGCTTGAAAGATGAATAGCGTATGTCATGACTGAGAATAGTTGGGAGTGTTTTAGGCAAATGCTTAATTTTAGGTACTCTTTGTCTCCAAAGTAATTTGTATTATTTGTGATGGATACTCTTTGCTATCTTCCTTTACCTTCTTCGTTTGCTAGTTCATTCACATGCTTCTCAATTGTGGTGAAGAGTTCTTTGCAGTCATTGACAGCATTTTGTGCATTTTTCGAGATTGACTTCCTTGTTCATTTTATAGATAAAAGAAAGAAACAAAGACAGCATGCCACATTCTGTCATTTGATACTTTAGATGGCAAAAATTAGCAATCAAAACCATAGCAGCTTGGCCATATCATCCAATGCATGCTGGTTTTTAAATAGTATCAATATTGTACTATTTCGATTTTTGTATCTCTATGTAACAATTAATATTAGTTAATATCAATATGTATCAATATTAAAATAAAAATGATATACGTAACATCTACGGTTTTCATTACTGTAATCAAAACTCAATTATTAGATGGAAAATCTCTCAAAGCAAGTAAATTGATTTTACATGGACAAATTCAACATGGTACTACAAATTTCGAGCTGACTGAAACAAATGGGCCTACCTAGGCTTTTTTTTTTATCAAACAAAAACTGGTACAAAGACGAAATCAATGTAAGAACTATACTTATGGGGTTTGGAGTTGTTTGGGACTTCTCCAATGTCAATTATGCCAACTTGGTTTGAACTATACATAATTTCATGGGCCAATACCAGAAAATGACCGCCTTTTCAGATGAATTCTTTTCAAGCGGCTCAACTTTATATGAAAGGCAAAAGCGTTTAGGCCCAGCTGACTCCCACTTTCCCCTTCGAGGCTACTTACTCGGCGTTGATTTCCCATCCCAAGTTTATGCTCTTCAAGATTCAAGCAGCTTACCAAGCTTCAAGACCAATACTTTGAAGTAACATCTGCTAAAGCTTTCTAGATTTTTCTTGTTCTGTTTTATAAGATTTGGGTTTTTTCTTTTTCGTTTAAGAAGATGGATATAATTTCCCAATTACAAGAACAAGTAAATTTAATAGCAGCCCTAGCCTTCAACACTTTCGGGACACTGCAACGAGATGCTCCACCTGTCAGACTTTCCCCAAATTACCCAGAACCCCCTGCCAATCCCACGGAGGACTCGGCAAATTTCGCCGACCAACCTAAGCTTATGAGTGCTGCTCTTGTTAAGGCTGCTAAACAGGTGAGAACGGGTGATTAATTTATCAGAAACATTTTTTTTTTCAAATATCATAGTTTTGGGAACCAATTAATACTATAATTATGGTTAGTTCAAGCGGTTCATGTTTCATGTGGGGAATGTTAACTAATTATTGCTGCAATTTTCACAGTTTGATGCATTGGTTGCGGCACTTCCATCTTCCGAGGGAGGTGAAGAAGCTCAACTTAGAAGGATTGCTGAACTCCAGGTATATAGAATCTCCCCTAGTTTACTCATTACTGTTTTCTTGTTTTAGATTGCATGTTGGAATTTCCTCTTTTAGTCATTTTTTTTTTCCTTCCATTGTAACCTATTGTCCAGGCTGAAAATGATTCTGTAGGCCAAGAACTTCAGAAGCAACTGGAGGCTGCAGGTACTTTTTCCCATGCTTTTGGTTGGTAGCCATATTCTATGTGACTGAGTTTTGGGTTTGTACTTGATATGGGTATATTTTTTTCTAAGTCTTTCGTGCATTTAAAAAGCTCTTAGAGAGTCATATCTTTGTGCCCATGCCCAGATATGCATTGGACATGGGTGTTGGATCACACGAGTAATTAAATTAAGAGTGGGAGCATCATAGTCATCTTCCATGTTCTTAGGAGATAATAGCTGACTGACGATTCTCCCGAGTTTTAGCCCCCTTAATGAATAAAGGGAAAGGGAAAATAACTACCAAAATACTAACAAGTAGGTGTAGCGGATTGTTGAGACCTAGGCTGCTTGATCTCAAGATATTTTCGGGCCAGATTGGACAAAACTAGAGAATAGTTACCAAGTTTGCTTAGATTCTGGCCTTTTGTGTTGCATGCAAGACAATAGGAATATGATGTTTGCTCCATGTCTGTCTATCATTCTTACGTACCTGTTTCTTCTGATTTTCTAGTTCAGTGTGAACTACTAGTATATCTGTTGTTTTAACCTAGCTGTCTTGGAAGTTAAGCGTATAACCTAGAGAATTAAATTTCCCAGTTTAAACCAAGGATCTAGACTGTAACTTGGGAGAAAGAAATTGACATTTGAAATAGAAGAAAAGTCTAACAATCTCTCTGATGTTTCCATGCTTTATTTGGTACCAGAGAAGGAATTGAAACAGGTTCAGGAGTTATTCAGTCAAGCAGCAGATAATTGTCTGAACTTGAAGAAACCAGATTGACTTCACTGCCCAGAGAAATCCTCCTTATATTTTAATCCCAAGTATCCAAAGTTTAATTCATTCTAATGTTCCATGTAGGCCCGATTCTGCACTAGAATTCAGTCAAATTACTCTTATATGTTTGTTAAAAAAAAAACCATATTTGCTGTTTCAGTAACCGATGGTCAGATGCTTAATTGGCCCTATCTTCAGTGATTGAAATTTGGAAGTCAAATGGGTTTTCTCGAAATAATGGACGGGATCAAGGAGAACTCGTCAAATGTTATAGTCCTCTGTATCTTCTAATGGGAAGAAAAATCACAGTTCTTAATTACCATACTAATCTTACTCGGACTGGGTGCGGCTAATGTAATTATATTCAATTTTTTTTAAATTTTCATATATTAAAAAAGTTTATGAAAAATTATATTATCATATTTATATGTGTGCGTGTGTATATAAAAAATAGAAGTATCAGAGTATCAGATTGGAAGCAGCGTAGCCTATACCGATGACACTGTTTGTCAAGCTTTTTAACAAATTCAAATCCTATTCACTGTGAAGAAACGCATCTGAATCAGTCACATACAAACACAACTGTGCACAGATCATGCACCCATCAGATTTTCAAAACTGTACCAAGCTTTCAAAAACTCACGAGATCAGTGGCAATGGATATGGAAACGCACAGAATTAATGCTAGCAAGTATATAAAATCTTTTACATTTGGAAACACATTGGCCGATTGCTGGATTCACTAACCATTTGTTATCAGTTTAAGAAGTTCGACAGCCTCCTTCAATCTTCTACCTGTGTTTTCTCTCACGGCAACAGTACGGGGATTCCTGTAGGATTGAGGAACATTCTGTTTCAACAAGAGAAATATTTCTACAAGAAACAAGCATTTTGATCCCAAAACTTAAATTAATTAGTTTTTGTAGTTATTTTTAAAATATGATATTAAAATCGAAGTTTTGAATCTTGCTATTTGTAATCTTTAATTGATTCATGTAATCATTCTTAAGAGGTAATATGATATTTAATAGATTTGATATTCAAATTTCTATACTTGAGACCCTTCACCTATTACTATGTTGCAATCTCTTTTGTATGGTAAAAAAAAATCCAACCTTTTTTCAATGTTTGCTTTCCTTGTCAGTTCTTCAACAAGATTGTGTAGTCTCTTCAAAAGAGCAGGAAACTTGTGTACAGCTTTCACACCTTCCTGATTTAAACAAATCTTCTTCAAGATCTCGGAAGCAATAAAGTAACCTTCTTCCTTGTTCCTGTAATAAGTTATGATCAATTATAACCAAATTCAGAAACAACATAAGATGTAATCGTTATCTGGAATTCTAATAAAGTGGGAAAATAGAAAAACCTGAGCAACTCCCACAAGATTATCTCTACAGATGGAGGAGTGTCGATTAGCACTTCTGCCAAATGTGGATGACGGGCAAGGTTTCTGAGTGTTGAGAGTGCATGCTTTAGAACCTCCTGGTCAGGGATGCTTCGACTGGCTGACCGAATCTGCTTCAGTAGAACGCCAATTGCACCGGCAGCTACAAGTTCTTCACAGCATTTCAGAGAATGGGCTGTTGCCATATCTGCAATTAAAATGTTGTCATAAGTATGTAGATTCAATGTCCTTTTAGGTCATCAAACTAGCCTTTACTCATTACCAGAGGTTATTTATACGTATCATATTAAACCACTGTGCTCTATTCCGTAATACAAGTAAGCTTATCCAAAAATTAGTACAAGCTAAATTTTGTTTGAATTCTCAAAACATGTTACTTTACTTAACTGCATAGCCCATAACAAGCCTTGAACTATAACATTTTCATTTGCCATAGCATTCAAGAAACTATGCATATAGACGTAAAGAATCAGCAAACATAAGAATCTAGCATAAAATAAAGCAACCAGTCATTGTTTCTGAGGAATGAGAATAACAAGTATGAATTTTGTAGGATACAGCATGCTCACCCAAGGTCTCACAATGATGAAGGATGCCACTGATGCTTTTCATGCTTAGTAGTTCTGAAAGCGCTGATAAAAGCCTGTTAATAATACGTTTGCTGTCATCCACGTTCTTAGCAGACTTCAGCATTCTCGAGCGCAAATCCATTAGCTGCCCTCTTGATTCTTTCCGAGTAACATAACCTTTCCAATACGACTACCAAATTCACAAGGAAATTGGAATAAATATACTTAAAAGTGGGACAGATATGTAAGTGAACATTCAAAGCATACATCAAGAACATTATCAAAAGGATCAGGGTTGATCCAGCAAGCAATTTTAACCAAATGTGGCATAGTTCCAATTATAAATCAAGATAATATGAAGTGTAAGTGGACCGTAACAAGTAGAAAACTCGTAAATGTAGAAGTTTGCAAAAAGCATCATTAAATGCAATTATATAGATCATAGATATGCTGATATCTTACTTGTATTACAACAATAGAATGACTATCTCTAAAAGCTTTTTGCCTAGCAATCCACCCCCGTGCATGACTCTGAATAATGATTGCTGATTTTGTTCTTAATTTACGTAGCAGAATACCTCTCCACCACCTTTGCAGTTTCAGAATTGAAGTAATCACTAAAGTCAATTCAAAACTTTGGAAGAAGCATTCTGACATCTTAAAATTGAAACTGCCAGTGGTAGCTGCACGTAAGGAAGCTGCACCTACAATTGCTCAAAACCATATATTTTTTGTGAATTCACGGATGGAACCACAACTGAAGCATATAAATGAGAAATTTTTGTTATCAAATGAACAGAAGTTCAGGAGGAAACTAAGAAAGTACCTAAAAGCCTATTTCGAGTAATTTGCCCCCTAATAAGCCGTTGAATCTGGATAGCTGCCTGTTTCTGAAAATGAAATGCCTTCTGACATTTTAGGCAACATATTGCTCTCTGGATCTTTATTACAGCTTCCCTTTGCAACAAAAGCTCCTTCCTTGCTAGCCAACCACGCCAATGTCTCTGGTTATAAGAAAAAAGAGCAGTGGTTTATGTATTTCTGCAAGTAAACATCTCTTAAAGATACATGCTAAGGAATGCAATGCATATAAAGTAGAGGTGATAATTATCTGAAATTTCAAATACCACATCAATTTGACCATCAGATCAAGGCAGCTATGGAAATATAAGGAAACACTGCAATATTATCAATTATGGAAGAAACAACTTACTTGGATCACAACAACAAGATACCTATATCTCCAAGCTTTTCTCTTTGCTATCCATCCACGCACATATGATTGAATTATAATTGCTGATTTGCTAGCATTTTTATATTGTTGAAAAGCACCCAAACATTTCAGCCGCCGAAAATTACTTTGAATTTTTATTATTGCTTGCTTCTTCTTCATAAAACTTCTTCTTAACTGCCAACCACGGAAATGTCTCTGAATTTTGGTTGCAGTTAATGTCTGATTTTGGAGAGTTCTACGGACAAATTCCTTCCAAGCAATGTGAAAGGCCCTCCAACTTTTCAGTCGTCGAAAATTACTTTGAATTTTAGTTATTGCTTGCTTCTTCTTCATAAAGCTCTTCCTCAAACACCAACTTCGGTAATGGCTCTGAATTTTAGTTGCAGCATAAGTTTGTTTGTGTAGAGATCTGCAAAGAAAATTCTTCCATGCAATCTGAATCCTGGTTGCTGCTTCTATTTCACTATTAGTTGGACGCTTCTCTTGGCACTTAAGAGAAACATTCTCAATATGAGCATGTCCAAGAATGTGCTGTGACCTTACCATCCAACCACGAACACATTTCTGAATTACAATGGCAGCTTTGACTATGTCAGGACAGGATGCATCCCCTCTTTGAGCTATATACATCCTTGCAGCTTGCTGTATGAGCAATACTGATCTTCTTAAATTAACAAAACTGTGTCTCTCAACAATAAACAATCCAAGTCTCTTGAGTTCTTCTGAACAAGGCAAAGATCAAAACTTGTATTGAGAAACTGGACAAGAAAAAAGTATATAACCACAATACTCAATAAGAGCAAATACCAGATGGTAATTCCTGAACACTGGCAAAATTGAATTTGTTGAGCTCTGTAGTTTTCTTTACAGTCAACCATGCACGTATGACAGTTTGGATTAAACAGACTGCTTTCTTTGTCTTCAGAAAATTGCGACGCTTTATCAGTCGCCTATAATTAGACTGTATGATTATTGCAGCATTTTCTGAGGCATTATGCAGGACTTGCAAGGTTAGAAGAGGAATCATACTTTACTCAAAGATGTTATTCATGGTGAATGCAATGAAAAGTCATAGAGGTCAAAGATGTCATATTAAGTTAAGTTCAAGCAAGCCATAAAATCAAGACAACCTTAGAGAAATATAAAATATGTGAAGGATAGTTTCCAAATACAATCTTATCTAATCACAACAATAGGATGATTTGATCTCGCTTGGAACAGATTTCCCATGAGAACTTACAAGAACGTGACAACAACCAATGAATATCGAAAATAAATTGCTCGAGAAGATAAATCAACTAATTAATTAGAAAATTTTAGATCAAACGGTATTGAACTTCAAGTTAGCATTGAAAATACATCAACTCATAGCAGAACAAAGGAAAAAGAAAACTATTACCGAAATTAACAAGAAAAAGAGCACAAACCTCTTGGAATGTCAACGCTTGTCTTCTGAGCTGTGAAATGGTACGAAGTAGATGCAGCAGGTCTTACAAAACTCTTGTAGTTTTGTTCTGTCATATCTCGCCACCAAGCCTGAATGGCCTTAAACTTTTTAGCAGCATCTGCATAAATGAAATGTAAAAGGGAGCCAAATTACAGCTTATTGTCCAGTTTTTCATCCCAGGAAGCAAGGTTCAATGAGAATGATTAATATACTGTCCTAGTTTCATGCTTTTTTGTATGATTTGATCATTTTCGGTATTTAATTTGCACTATGCAACCGCATTTAGTTGCATATATAAGATAAAACAGATCCGTGTAACATATAACATGCTAAAAGAGAACTATCATTAAATAAAGGACCTTCAGTGATGTCTAAGTCTCTTTCCTTCTTGTGAACAGTGGCTTCAGAATTTGCTGACTGTCTTCGTGTTAATGAATGCCTCCTCTCTAGGTTTTGGCAATTGCAACCTAATAGTTTATGGAAATTTAACTGATCCTGCAGAAAATAGAAGAGTTCTTGAAGTGTTTGCTTAACTATTGCACAATCAAATGGTTCACAAAAGGACTGGCATCAGGCATTACCACATTTTTCTTGACAATAAGCTGGGACAACAGGAAAACGAGCAAAACTACCACACTTTGATCACTGACGGCACCATTATGCTCAAGTAAGTCACTTATTTGCAGAACCTGTAAAATACCGTAGGCAAATAGTGAGATATATAATCATATTTTATTGATAACTAAATATATGTTAGAAGAGTAAACTTCATTGTCTAATTAATAACATGTGTAATCACCATTTAAATCACAAGCAGTTATAAAAAATTTTAGGTGAACATAAATCAGAAATCTAAAAGCAAATAGCACACAAACATTAAACTAAACAATACCTCAGGAAAATTTCCCAATAATGTTGTCAGCTTCTGTGATAATATGAAATTGTGAACTGCATCTGTGTAATCAGTAGCAGACATGATTGATTCTTCACCTCTTGGTTGATGAGAATCCTGTTAAGACATAACAATACGAGCATGATACATATCACAATAGAAAAGAATGAACTGGGACAAAAAAAGGGCATGTACTACCTTGTTAGAACATGAACAGGAAAGTTCTCTGCGGAAGTAATAATCAAGCAAGCACCAAATGGCTTTTCCATTAACCAGTGAAGAAAAGCTGTCAATCTTAAGATCATACTTTCCACAAATTGCCTACAAACATTCATTTATATTTTTATGAAATTTAAAAGAGTAAACATGCATAAGATGAAAATTACCTGAACGAAACTTTTGATTAACAAGTACATCAGACAAAAAATTATCTAAAAGGTGGAGAAGAATAAAAACTAATGTGATTATGAAATTAAAAAAAAAAAAAATACCTGAATCCAGTTTAAAAGCATTCCCAATAGAGTGGAATTGACTACATTTAAGTTCCCCTGTAGCGAGTAGAAAAAAAAAATATATGAAACTGAAATTATGAACATTAGGAAACCTTAATATACAACAGAAACAAACATTAAAAAAAAAATCAAAACAAAACAAAACAAAAACTTAGCCATGTTTTTCTAGTATTTAAGCGTGTAGCTGGTTGCTGTAACTTCCTACATGCATTTCTTTATTCTGTAACGAATAGAAAAACTAAAAATTGATCCAGCCTTTCTGCTCCCCACCTCCCACTCTTGTCAGCCCGAATTTTTCACAAGAACCCAAGGAAAGTCTGAAGCATACCATATTAAAGCCACCTATTTTGGATATTTCTTCAGCAATGGTTGCTTTATCAATCAGAAGCGGCAGCTGGAAGTTCAATGAAAACATAAGTGACAGCTAAAGGATTAATACTTTCAAAACTCTTTAAAAAACCATCAACATCCAAAAATTTCAGACAAATATGAGATTAGTAGACCTGTAAATGAACAAATATAGTCCAGAGCAAGGATAGAGTGAGTTCCTTATCTCCATCAGCAACGTCATCTTCCGTAATCTTCAATCCATCTTCATCACATAACATGACACCAGCCTGTCTCAAATATTGCAGGGCAATACCACAATTTGCCAAATTCTTTTTATGCGTATCTGAAGGAACTACTATTTTCTGCACATGCAACAAGCTGCTAAGTTACAATTGCATTCCATGCACAGCTTAAAAGTAACTAATTGATCTGGATGTGTTAATTTCTGTGTATATGATATACTTACCATGAGGATAGAGGGGTCATGTTGCAAAAGTTGAATAATTCTACAGAGCCGCACCCCATCTTGAAAATCCAAGAATAAATCTGACACTTGGAAGTCAAACTCAACAAGGGCAGACTGCAACAAGGTAATTGTTTGGATAGTAAAAAGAAGAAGAAAAGGAACTGAACTTATAATTCCACACTCCCAGGATGATATATAGAGTTGATATATAATCAAAGCATAAAGTGCCATAAAATTAAATTTCAAGATGATAGATAAGTGTTAAAACATGCAAGTGGAGTATGCATATGCACCCACAAGCACATAAGCACTATACATGGATTAATTGTAAACCACATACCTGCTGATGAGAAACTTTGTACCCTACAATCACTAGATGTGCGAGAAGATTACCTTCTCCATGCATAACATCAGATGATAAAAAATCTAGTTTCATATCATAAATGAAGAAGAAGTTAGCCCATAAAAAAATAGCACATATATATATATGTAAATTAAGCAATAAAACATTCAAGCAAGAGGCTATAAAATTACCATTAAGGACTTGACGACTTGATTTTATACCAGATGAAACTGTGAACAGAAGAGGAGAACCTCCGTCCGCTCCATCAATACCATACTTAAGAGGAAGACTGCTCTGGGATTTAGCTCGATCAAGGATAAGCACAAGCAACAAAATTCTCTTCAACATAACATTCCCCAAATTCTCATAGTATCCCGGTCTGTACAAGCCCTCGACCTTCTTGTTATAGGCATAAGCCTTTGCAAGCCCAGGGTGCGAGAAAAACTGTTTTTCTATAACCATCTTCAAAAACGAAATATCTTCCGCGGAATTAATATCTCCATGAGATGATAACAGGGAATCACCGCCAAAAATAATATACAATCCAATTCGGAGCCAAATGGGGTTGTAGGACATAAGAATTTTAATAGCCGTTTCCTTCATTCCAACATCTGTAACTATAGGACAATGTGCCTTCATTTTTAACCTACCTTCATCTATATTCTGAAAATTAATTAAGAACAACAATAAGACTCCTACCACTAACAAATTGAAAATATACTTATATTATAAGTAAACCATCTCTAGTTAAAACTATCCTTCCTACAGAGAAAAGGAAAGAGAACAAGAAAAAGACAACAAATTTTGAGAAGCTAAACCTTAACGACTTGAATCATGGAATTGAAAATCTCCTTGCAACTCCCTAAACTCAAATAAATCCGCATCCGCTGCTTCAAATCATCGAAACTACAAACATCCTTCAACGAAGACCTCAAAATCGAATATTTTGAGCTTGAAATATCCGTGGCTACGTTCTCCTCCGATTCATCTCCTCTCCACCACAACTCTCTCATCCTTTTCGGGCTTCTCCAGGCACTGTCCACCCGAACAACATTGCTATCATCGCGGCCATTGATGGAGAGATCACATCCGCAAGACTTAGGGTTCTGGAAAAGGAAATTCAGCCAAACGGTGAGAGATTTGGACAATGACTTGAGCGATTGTTCTTTCTTGAGCTGTTCTTTTCGAGCGGACTGGGATTGCTGGAGCTCGAAGGCCTTGAGCTTGGCAGCGACGGCGGCTTTGGATTTGGATCGGGAAGACGAAGGCGCAAGGGAAGGTCGAGAACGTTGACGAAACGAAGATGAAGACCTCGGGGTTTGTTTGGAAGCAGTGAAGAATTGAGGGCATGGGGAATGGAAAACTGGATTACGCTTTGAAGGGCGGTTGGGGGTTTTGAAGTTGGAGATGTCTTTGAGAAAGAAAGAAGAAGAAGAAGAAGAAGAAGAAGAGTCTTCCTCCATTTTTCTTTTGATTTTTGGTTTTAATTTGATCAGTGACTTCAATTTTCTTCGGCAAATATATTGAGAGAAAATTTTTGGATTTTGGTGTCAAGAAATGATTAATTGAGTAAGTGATAAAAGGAGGGGGAGCAGCTTTCTTAATTTGAATTTGAAATCACCGGCCAGCCAGTAGGCGCTGCAAACGTTATGATGAAGCCGGGTCCTGAGGCACGTGTGGAAGCCCCCGCTAAAAGTTTTCGCACGTGTTTACAAGCAGGAGTTGCAAAGTTGATAACGGGCTCTCTTTTTTTTTTTTTTTTTTTTCTGTTTAAGTTGTTTTCAAATTAATTTTTTAAGTAAGTTTTTTTATTTATGACGAGAAATCAATAAATGAATAATTAATTTATTAATTATACATTAAAAATCAGTAAATTAATTATTAATTTTTTACGTGTAATATTAAAAAATCGATTATTTGTCGATTTTTCAATGTCAAATAAAAATTCAACTTATCACCGACCGATTTATCAATGATTTATGCTTTGAGAAATTGACAAGTGATTAACCAATTTTTCAATAATTAGTGAGAAATTGATCTAATCACTTTCAAGTTTTCATTAGCACATTAAAAAAATAATAAATTAATAAATTAAAACAATAAACAGTACCCATAACCTTTTGTGTAAGAGGGTCACCAGGCAAGGCTGTGACCTTTTTGCAAGAGGATCACAAGTTGCTACCTTAGACCCTCTTGAAAGTGTCCCCCAACCTCAGTATAAAGGGAGGAGGAGCAAATTATTCCTAGCACCCCTTATTCTCATATCTTAAAGGGGAATTATTAGAAGGGGGAGTGTGCCTATGATTCCTTCCCCTCGAGGTGGAGCTTCCTATAAAAAAAAAGCTTTCAATTATTCATCCTTTTCCTATCAATGATCTAGCATTAGTCGATGTCAATAATCCCTAAACCATAGACCTTAAAACTATCATTAGAATACGAAATCATCAGTTGATTAGATGATGTTGTAGTATTATGAAAAATTAGTTTATGAATTATCGAATTTTCAATTATCATCTATTTTTCTAATTTTTTCGAACTTCAAAAACATTTCACATGATGATTTTTCATGTGTGCATGTGAGAAATCAGCATTTAAAGCTGTAATTTTTTTAAATCTTGAAAAATTGGCACCTAATATGTTGATTTCCCACTTCCAAGTGAAAAATCGATAAATTAGGTGTCAATTTCTCAAATAGTCATTATAAAATTAGTACCTAATTTGTCGATTTCTCATACCATTAAAGACATTAGTAATTCATTTACCGATTTTTACTATAAATAAAAAAGTTTATTTTGAGAATTAATTTGAAAATAACTTAAAGAAAAAAATAAAAAAGTATAATTTTAATAAAAAAAAGCCCTAATAATGAACCCTTCCACCTCCATTGAATTCTTTAAGGAAAGTTTTTTATAAATTTTTATGTTCGAATATATATTAAATACAAATATTAATATAAATAAAAAGTGACGTAGGTTTTCGATAATAGGATGCTGATAGAAAATGAACCTAAGAACTGTAGAATAGCATTAGAATATTGCGTTACTAAACTTTTAATGGGAAATTGCCAAGAAAATTCTAATGTTTAATGCATAAAGCATAAGCTCCTTAAAGGGAGATTGAAGCTACTAAATTTCTCTCTTCCTTTTCGTTTAAAATACTAATATTTTGTTAATAATTTTTAACAATTGATTAAAGTTAACATTTTATTTAAAATGGAAAATAAAAATTTAGTGAAGAAAATGGGTAAAAATTGATTGACATTAATTGGCTTTGTTTACCCCTATAAATTCATCAAATATAATTTGGATAAAATCAATTTAACTTTGTTATATACTCTTATTAACTCCATCACTAAGTGTGATTTCATTGAAGAAATAAACATTTGAGGATATTTGGATAACCACAAATCTCGTTTGGGAGATAAGTTTGATTGTTTTATAACTTCTACTAATTTAGAGTTTCAAATTAAGTAGAGCTTCTATAAAGGTTTATATAAAGAGATAACATCAATATTTATAACGTATGAGTTATTAAAATTCTTTTATTCTCTCTTTATTCTTAATTCATAACACCTTTTACTAACTCAAGTATCGAAACATCCTCAGATTCCAACTTTAAGCCTCTTTCATCTTTACTATTTTACAAGTTTCCTGTAGCATTTCCATTGTTATATCAACAACTTTCACTACTACTTTTTTTTTGAAATATTAATTTCACTATTGTTGTTATATCAACTTTTTTTAATCAAAATTTACTATTCCAAAACTATCTAATAAACTATTTTAAATATGGTAAAAATATATTTAAAAAATTAATATAATTATTTTAAAAGAAATTTAACCCATGACACATATTTATATAGTATAATAAAATTTTTTTTTAAATATAATTATTTTAACAGCTTTAGAATTAAATTTAACAAATGAAACATATAATTATATTTTTATAAAGTATAATAAAAAATGTTAATAAAATGATATAACCAAAAAAACAATTATTTAATTTGTTAACTCATTTATAATATATATAGTTTGAAAACCACACCAATTTTATATATAAAAAATTCTTTAAAATAGGTTTATTTTACTTTATTTTTGTGGTTAAGAAAATAATTTTAATTGGATAACATAATACTTATTTAGTTTATTATTTTTTATTAATGCCAAGCAAAAGCAATTCGATTGGTTCGTATCAACCACGCGCGTTTTGATTCGCCTGGATTTGTCATTAAAACAAAACATTTGAAAGCACAACCAAAAGACAAATTCTTGTCTGTTATAATTTTCTATGCGATTTCACACTTTCTTACGGTTTCTTCTTTGTGGTTCTTTCGAAAAGGGAAATCTCTGTTTCGATCTTCAACCCCCCCCCTCCCCAAAGAAAAAACACAGTGAAAATCAAATAAACAATTTTATCGAATTAGCCCTTTCAAATATCTTGGTTCAATTTTGTTCTTATTGAAATTAAAAAGGAACTTTTTTTTTTCCTTTTTTGGGTAAAAAAATGGCTCAAGCTGTTGAAGAATGGTATAAGGAGATGCCCATCATCACCCGCTCTTATCTCACGGCTGCCGTAGTTACCACTATTGGTTGCGCTCTCGAAGTACGCCTTTTTTTTTTTTTTATCATTTTTAATGTTTTTTTGATTTATTTTTCTCAACCTGGGCAATAGGATTGTGATTGTTTCTTCAATTTTTAATGATTTGGATATGCTTTTTAAGTTTCTATGCAAATGGGTATGATTATTTTAGGCTGATTTGAGCTGTGTTTATCTCAATTTTGTAAATTTGGCGATTCCCATTGGGTTTGCTCAATGTTTTTTCTGTTCATCATTCATGTTCGAATTTTTTTTTCTCGAGAGAAAGTTGGGAATTTGGGCAGGTTACATTATTTTGATTTTAAGAAGAATTAGAAAATGTTTTGGCATTGTTGTGCTAATCTGATTTAGATTTCTCTTTGCAGATAATATCACCTCATCATCTGTACTTGAACCCTAAGCTTGTTGTTAAGCAGTATCAATTCTGGCGCCTCATTACTAACTTCCTGTACTTCCGCAAGATGGGTAAATTTCATGTGCTTTTATGTCTGAATGTCATGAAATCTCTGGTTTGTTATGCTTTGGGAACATCCAATGTAATATGTTGTGCATGTTGTTGCTCAAGGTGTAGGATTTTCCCAATGAAAGAGCGAGAGTTGGTTCTTTTATATCTATGTCTCCATTTTTTAGTCAAAAGTATGGAAATGAAGCTGTCTATTACAGTTGTTTTAAAAGCTTGAATAGAGTATCATTTAAAAGACAAAACTCAAGTCCATATCAGCTTTCCTTTTTTACTTTCTTCCAAGTTTAAACCATCAATTGCATTGAACTTCTTTAAAATCGGTATTGCTTATCTGTGCATATCTATGTGATTATGATTGAAGCTATTACTCTCAAATTGTTTAGCACCTTTAACACGGTATCCCTTTGTAATGCCAGATTTGGATTTCATGTTTCACATGTTCTTTCTTGCTCGGTACTGCAAACTTCTTGAAGAGAACACTTTCCGGGGAAGGACTGCAGATTTCTTTTACATGCTCTTGTTTGGAGCTTCCGTCTTAACTGGCATTGTGCTTATCGGAGGAATGATACCTTATCTGTCAGAGTCATTTGCCAGAATCATATTTCTAAGCAATTCATTGACATTCATGATGGTAAACTTGTCTGCCTTTGTTTACGTGCAAAATATGTTTTTATTAGCAGTTTACATTCTCTGGTAGCCATGTTTTAGCTATCTTATTTACTACATCTTGTAGGTTTATGTGTGGAGCAAACAGAATCCTTTTATACATATGAGTTTCCTGGGTCTTTTTACCTTTACAGCAGCTTACTTGCCCTGGGTGAGTGCTTCTCTTCATTTCATCCCTTTTTTTCCATTGATCTCGAGTATTTGTCTTCTATTTCAAAGCATTTACTGGTTTTGAACAAGAAAGAAAATTTAGTTTTGGTGGATTTTGCCATTGGGAAAAAGTTGTATTCTTCTTTATGCATTTTTTCTTTTCCCTGTTTTATCCTACTTCTCCTAGTTGTAGAGTGTAATGGTTTCTTTTCCTTGTATGTATTTCAGGTGCTTTTGGGATTCTCTGTACTTGTTGGTGCGAGTGCTTGGGTGGATCTCCTGGTGCGTTTCCATTTCTGGAGTCTGCTTTATTGTTGAAATGTTGGAATAGTATTATTTGTATGAATTTCTGCCCATCTCTGAAATCCAGTAGGATGTTCACCTGAGTACAAGCCATACTAGTGTAATTAAGCTTTTTCATTATCATCATATATCATCACCTATTTTACTCCAACCCTTCATTTTCTTTGAAGTATCCTTGTCCAACACTCGTGTCCAACACATACTCGGATATAGATATGGGAATATGATACTCCAGATACATGGAAAAACTTGAAAAATTTGAGTATACCCGAGTAACATAGATTATATCACTGCTAGAGTGGTCTTCTTGTGATTAGTCTGGGAAGCAAAGGGGAGGGGAGGGATGTGGGGGGAGTAAGTCGTTTGGTCGCATTTATTGGGTAAGGGCTTTGAGACTCCATTATAATTATGCAGTGATCCTAGAGACTGCCCGGTGTTCTTGTCTCGCTTATGCTTTAGATTCTGATGGTGGCTATGCTTAAGTTTTGCATTGTATCTTGTACTATGTTACTTCTCTGCTTTTCTTTTTCAAACTAAATATTTTGTTGGATCCAGGGAATGATAGCTGGTCATGCATACTATTTCCTTGAAGACGTATATCCGCGAATGACTGGTCGCAGACCTCTTAAAACTCCATCTTTTATTAAAGCGCTGTTTGCGGATGAGGCTGTAGTTGTAGCACGGCCAGCAAATGTGAGATTTGCTCCACCTGCGGAGGAACTTCACCAGGATTGATCTGCCCTATGGAAACTATAGACCAATGGAGGGTACCTCAGTCGAATTGATCTCTGTTTGGGCATTGCAAAGGCCTAGAAAAGTGTGATTTTGGCTATTTCTTAAAAATGTTCAAGCTTACATGCTAATCATGAACAAAATATGTTCTTTGCATTAGGTTTTAGCTGGTGCATATAGGCCTGCTACAGTTATGAAGATTTGGAGATCGAATTTTGTAACTTATACCTAGACCCAGTGCTTTTGGTTGGATACGAGTTTGTGTTTCACATTAATATATTTAATTTTTTAAAGTTCTTTATATCTAGAAGATTTTATTTTTATGTCTCAATATATACCTGATAAAGTGTTGAACATTGGCATTTAGAAAAAAAAAAAAAAATTAAAAGTCCGAGTAATATAACTTTAGGCATGTTTAAAAGCAATTTAGGCCCAATGACAAAATACCAAACCAAATTCAGGCAAAATAATCTTTAGAAACAGGTAGAGATAATAGAAGATATAAGCTTGCAGAAGCCTAGCATCCAACAAGAGAACCAAAAAAACAAAAACTTACCCTTCAAACAAATGCCCAAAAATGTAGTTACAAAACTCAAATGTCAATCGGGAAAATAAACAAACCATCATGTTCAATTTCCTAAGAACAAACTGATGAAACAAACTACAAAATTTAACCTACAGGAAAAAATGAATTTCTTTCTTCCTATTTTTGACCGATAATGCAAAAGAGTGTCAGTTAATCAACTCTTCAATCACATAATCCATGAAGAAATCAATTCAATGATCTCTGACTAAGAAAGCTGCAAATAGCTATGTCATATACATGTGAAAAAAAACTTTGCCTGCACCATGAGCCGTTCCAGATTCTCTGGCTCCAATTCCCTTGCTCAACTCCGGACAGCAACTAATCCTTTGAACCATGCCAAAACCATTTCTTTTTTCCAGGGGAAAAAACAATATCATGAAAAAAGATGCATTCTGGCTAACGGATGGGGTGATATTGGGCAGATATTCTCTTCGGAGGCAACTGACGCAGGATATACAAGACTAGAGCTGAAGGTAGGATCTCAACCAACTGTAATTTGATCAATAGAAATTACATGCTTAGGAAAATGCAATCGCAAGAAACTGGATGCCATGAATAAAAAGGATTTGTAAAATACCATGTAATAGATCGAGTTCAAAACTGGATGGTCCAAAACATTAAGTGATGCATTTGAATCGAAAGCAGATAAAACAACCTGCATATAGAGAAACGAATCAAATAAAGCAGCAGGGATATGTTAGCAACCAAAGAAAGCAGCATCCTTGCATAAATGTTTCTGAACAGCTGATAAAAAGAGTTGACTTCTTGAACTGTTGTCGAGCTCAATTTGTTTGGTCAAATATCGGCATCCAAATTACTCATAACATTCAACTTCTTGACCAATTTCTCTTGCTAAGACAATTTAAGACAAAACATAGGAAGAGAGAACTCAGGTGAAGCTTATGGTCATGCCTCTCTCTCCAAGGGCAAATCCCTAACTTTTGACTTGCATTCAGCTATTCAGCTATTACCAGAGTATTTAGCCAGAGGCAAACTATCTACTCCTGTGTGCCTCATCTAGTCATTATTAGCAAGAACGAAGAGAAAAGGAAAACTTCAGGAGAGGTTCAAGCTTCCTTTTTGCTCAAATGGAATAAACTCATTATGGGCTTTTACTAGGAAAAGATTGTTTCTTTTACTTTATTTTAATCTAAAAAAAACCCTATAAAAGCAAATCCCCCACAGATTTTATCTAATATGACGTAGTATGCCTAAATTCATGCATACTTGAATGTTCAGATTATAAATATGCTGCCAGATACAATACTCAAATAGATTGTCATCTGTTTAGAATAAAGACACTGCTGTATAAGTTACATAAAAGACGCATGCCAAACAAGTAGTGGCTTAAAGTGCTACGTTCTCTTTCAAGTGATAAATTATATTTTAAAACCTACCACAAAGTTTGGGTCAAAATGAAAAACTTACCATAAAGCACCTAATTAGGAAGCAGGTGAAACAAATGGCAGTAACTGATCCAACCTACAAAAAAAAAAAAAAAAGAAGACATCAAGTAAACAAATAGTAAATGCTGACAAAGTCCTACAACAACAAACTAAGCCTTCTCCAATGCATAAAGTTGGCTATTTGGTGTTTCTTTACTCTATTCAAGAACATATTCTCAATAAATTCATAAACAGATTCAAATTCGTTTTAAGTAATATCTGCAGAATGATGCCAAGTTAAAAACCAAGATTAGCAGTGACTTGGCACATAGAAATGCATATTAAACTTATGCTCTGTTAGTCTTTTACCGGAAATGAATTGTTCTTTACTAGGTGAACTACATAGGAAGGAAAATACCTCACGAAGCTTCTTCCTCCTTCCTTTTGATTCAATAGGGAAGCGTCTTAGCATCAAAAATAATCTGGAAGGAGTCGAGTAAGTAGGATTAGGGCCTCTTGAAAAATTCAACCTCTAATCACAATAGCCATAAATATTGTGTTAACAATTCAGAATTACCTTCCTCCATACAACAAGAACCCTAATGCAGCTATAATTGACACCACTGGAGAAAAGAATAACCAAATAAGTGGCAAAGTTAAACAAAAGAAGACTTAACATGCATAAAACTTTACGAAGAAAAAAAAACCCTAATATCCAGAGATAACCTTTGCAAAACTTGTTTTGGTAATTTCCTATCACACTTACCTGCAATAAATATTTTTCCAATGAATTCCACTACACTGTTGTCATCTATCCACAGGTATACCCAAATGCAGACCTGAAGTCAAAACTTCATTTTAACTTCACTTACACGTAAGAATGTGTCATAGCTAATTGCGGTAGGAAACTTTGAGATAAAAAATCGCAAGAGGTAATAAATAAACAGATACAATAATATCCTTCACAGATTAAACTGGAATCAATAATGCTAACATGCAAAGCAAACAGCAAAAGTCAATGCAAACTGGAGTGCACCTGGATAAAGTAAATAACACCATTGATTGACACATAAAATATTCTGAGTTTATCCGCTGGTAAGCTTCTTGCCTGCTCATAATGGAAAGGTAAATTGTCAGAGTTCATCAAAGAAATAAAAGAAAGGACCAACGTCACACTCGGTTCTATTGATCACAAACAAGCCAAATTTGACACATTATTTCACAAAAACAACTAAGAAAAGTCACTTGCCTGGTGATAAATCTCCGCCCAAAACAGGCCAAGTAATGTGTACGTGGTGAAAAATAGAAGGCCAGGTAGATCCAACAGTACATATGTGAGTACCTAGTTCAAGAAGTAACGACTCATGTCAGTACAATAGAATAGTCTCAACTAGATCATAACTTCTTAGTTATATACTCCATTTATGCTACCCAAGAAGCCTTATTGTCTCAGAAACTCGAGAATCAGACTGTGGAGATGAAAAATTTGCTTATCACACCCAAACATAAATAGTAATCTTATTGAATTCAAAACCCAATAAAAGCATTGTGTCAGACAATAATAACTTTAGTATATAATCAATATCTCAACTCCGTAGCAAACTAACCTTGGGATGCAATACAAATACTTGTTTATGAAATCCGAACACAATCGCACGCACTGTAACAAGAAGAAAATTCACAACCAAATAATCAAACTTAAGGTCCTAAATCCTAATAACAACGTATAAGAATAGCAGTCCATTTGTTTTAAAGACTATGAATAGCACCTCCATTAACAATGAAGTTCATGAGATGGAAAACCTTCTGCGTCGTCCAACCATATTCGGGCACTCTCAATTCAATCCTTATTAATTGTATCTGCACAGAACAAACAGAAACTAATCTAGGATCATTATATCATGAAGAAATTTCTCAAAATCAAAATAATTAACAGTGAAATTTATAGTGAACTTAGCATTTAAAAGCTTTAATTCCAACATCAAATATTTACACCAATCATTCAAGTAAAAGAAATGGATATATTAATTGTGAAAAAAATGGCAGTTATTACAATGTCACTATCTAAAAAAACTAAATCATGTTAACTCGTAAAATAGTATAAACTATTAAAATAAAAAAAATCAAAATCATAACTCGAAACAAATCTTCTAATCAGCACTGATCCACGCTAAAAAAACGATCGAACAGTTCAATGAATCAAATAAAAACGCATAAAAACTCGGAAACCAAAAAGAGGGAGGAGAAAGATGACCAGAGCAACGGAGGAAACTAGGGCATAAGCGGCGCAAAGAGTATAGAAGATGCCATCCTGCCACCGAGTCGAATCATTGATCTCGTCCCACCAATCCGACACCAGAGCTGGAAGCTCCATAGGCGTTAAGCTCAGCGGCGTCCTCGCCATTCTAACCATTTCGCTTATTTTTTTTTTCCCGAGCTTCCGCGGGAAAGTCAAAATCCCCTCAGCCAAGCAGAGCAAAAACAAAAAAAAAAAAAGAGCAGAAAGAGGAAAAAAATTCGGAAGCCAAATTCAACACACGAAAGAATATAATGAAAGAGAAAATTATTATTATTATTATTATTATTATTATCTACCAGTCGGTCCAAAGGGAGTGAAGCTTATAAGTTATAATGAATTTCGGTAATAATAATGAAGGAATGAAAGCCTTCTGCTTTTTCTTCGTTTGGCCGTTCTCCTGTCGAGTCTTACCTAAGCTTCTACCGTTCTACGAGTTCATCATACATATATGTGGTAGGTTGAAACTTGCAATATGCGATTTTGCCCTTCTTTTTTTTTTTTTTTATTCCAAGCGATGGGAGAGGGAGTACTAATTGAACAGCGCTGTGACCATAAATTTCTTAACTGCAATATTGATGACGTGTCCCTGGCCGGTTTTGGCGGTGTTTCTTTTTCAATTTTTTCCCGCTTTAATTCTCAGTCAATTTCCCATGTTGTCATGTCATGTTTTTAAATTCTAATTGCTTTTGCCTAATTTTTAAAGTACCAATGTAGACAAAGCTACATTGTGATTGATCGTGCATTATCCGTTTCGGTTGATCTGCCGAGGGCCCGGGCTAGACTTGGTCTCAACGGGGTAATCATTTGACCTAATCAATTTGATTTATATTAAAATAAATTTAAATAAAAATTTTAAAAATATTTAATTTAAATTATTAGTTATATAATAAATATTTTTTATTATATTTAATTATAAATATTAATATAAAAATATTTTTTAATATTATTTTAAATAATAATAAGAATTTTTGAGTTAATCTATTCCGAATATGAGAAGAGAAAATAAATTTTAAATCACATCTAACTCAAAATCATTTTTATTTTCAACCTTTTATTTTTAAGTATTCATCTAAATTTAAAAATATGTCAAATATTTAAAAGAATACAATTGAAATTATTAGGTTTAAAAAACAATAATAATTTCAAATAAAAATAAATTTATTTAAAAAATAATTAAATCTTAATTTTAATATTAAAAGTTGAAATCTAACTTGACCTATAAACTCTTCAAGCATAGATACTCTTATTTTTAAATAATAAATACTAATAATATTATCTGATATGACAATGAATATTAATTAAATTCTTGTTACTTTTTAATCTTATACCTTCTTTTAGCTACTAATTACCAATCAAACAAGATATTATAACCAAATTTTTAGCAATGGAATTGGGAAATTTATTCTGAAAAAAAAAACTGTATTTAATATATATTAATTATATGGCAATATTCATAATAGTATACATGTTCAATCATTCAAAGGTGAAATAAGATAGAGATGTGCGACTAAACAAATGTATAATTTAGTTGATTATGGTTTTACTTTTCAAATGCTTCTCTTTTTATAAAAGGATGATTAACTAGTTTGTGTATTAAAACTATTTAATTTTGTTTTTATAAAAACTATATGCTTTTTTGGCAATAATTGTAATTTTCTTTTAAAAAATTAATCTATGAAAAATCTTTTTTTCTTTGTTTAGTATGATTTTTGGAAATATAATTCACATGCAATATCGAATCATTTGAATAAATAGTTAATATGTATTTTTTTAAATAGTTAATTTTAAATTTTATTTTTCTTAAATTAAAGAAATCTACATGCACTTAAATACGATTAATTTATGAACTAATTTATTTGTTTTAAGTGTTAATTATTTTTATATTTTTTAAATTATTTTAAATAATAAATTAATTTTAAATCAATTTGAATCCGATCAAACTTAAATTTAATTGAAGCCTGAACGCTTTCTATCACTATTTATCACAATTCTTTGTTGGTAGGGTCATGCTGCTTCAAGATTCATCTCTTCTAAAAGATTATTTAGCATGCAAATAAATTAGCCACGGTGATTGGTACCGTTTTGATATTAGTTATATCGATTCGTATACATTAATTTTTAATTATATTGATATCAATAATTTTTAATATTATTATAATTTTGGTATTGATTATATTGATTAGTACATAATATAAGTTTGTAAAAAAATTTAAATCGATAAATATTAGACATAATTACTCATAAATTTGATGAATATTAAATATAATTATTCGTAAATTTAACGATCATAATAAATTTCATCTTTACTGCTTAAACTGGTATTGATATTTTTATATTTAATAAAAAATTTTAAATATTATATATTATATATAATTGATGAATATTTGATATATAAAATTTTATTTTATTTTATATTTAAAAATATTTTTACATATGTAAATTAAAAATTATTTAAAATTTAATAAATTTAAAATAATATACTAAAATAAATTGATATTAATACCAAAATAAAAATAATGCTGATCACGTTATACTATACTGACCGCTTTTAACTCTTACAACTTCCAAAATTGGCTTATTGCAACCCGCCGCCTTCGTCTGCGTTCCTTTCGAATTTCCGTCTAAAACATGGCTAGTTGGCTGCCACAGCAACACGACTACAAAATTTTACTATAGCTTTGGGCTTTTTTTTCTTGAGTATATATATACAAATATAGACTTTTTTTTTTCTAATTTTAGTCCATGAAAAAAATGTAGTTTATTAATAAATTCAAAGTTCAACATTTATTCTCACCTTTTATTTTTTTTCTTTTTATAAAAAAAAATCATAATCTAAAAATAGATGAAGAAATAAAATATTAAAATTTAAACTTAAAATTTATTCAATATCAATTAATTTTATATACTAAATAAATTAAGTTTGAGGTTTTAATAAGTCGTATAATATAGTTTCCTCTTCATGATTTGGGAATATAAAAGGTTTTTCTTGTTAATTCGTTGTCACTATGAAACGAGATATTTGGTGCTAGCTATCACTAAATCTACCATTTATAAAGCAATGTATCTGCGAACATTTCAATCGGATCCGTGGCGCAATGGTAGCGCGTCTGACTCCAGATCAGAAGGTTGCGTGTTCGATTCACGTCGGGTTCAAATCCCAGTTCTATTGAGATCCACAATTTTTTATTCTCAACAGAACGCATTCTCGAAATCTGACAAGCCGCCTCCCTAACCCCAGCCTATCACCTCGATCAGATCGCTTTTTCTGTCGCAATCTCCGAACCTCCGCAGGCAACTATCTCCGATGTATCGACATTTTCCTCCACCGAGTCCTTACCCTCCCTGACTTACAAAACGAGCGTTTCGCTTTCCATCCTCTAATCTTCTACGGTAAAGCCATCCAATGTGCTAAACCGCGCCGTAATGGACGAGTTTTGTTCCATTTTTCTTTAATTTTTTTTCTCATGTTCAAGAATCATATCTTCATATCCATATTAAAAAATGTACTAGACATAGATATTTTACAAAAAATAAAAAATAAGAACATCATAAATCAATATAATTTCTTAAAACAGAGCTTAAAAATCATTATACTAGTTTGAAGTTACTCTAACAGCATGCTTTGCCAATGCTGTATTTGTTTTAACCGTTAAATGTCTCTTCCGCTTTTATTAGAAGATGGCGTTGGCCAATTACAAGCAACCAATAAGCTATTTTGACTGTACATCCAGTTTCCGTTCTATATAAAATATTCCTTTCTTCCCCATCTCCGGCTCCATATGCTCACACACGGGCTGCCAAAACCAAAGGAACTCTGAAATCATCTAAGAGTTGCACTAGGAATTCAAACTAAGGCTTTCTTGTGATCAACCCCGGCGTCTTTCTCATGTGTTGTGCTCCATAAGCGATGGTAGAGCTCACTGTTGTTGCAGCCACCAGCCAACTGTTGATATGTCATGAAACATTAAGTTATAATCTATTGAAGTAAGTATGATGTCTAATGAGCAAATAGCCAGTTAGTTTACCTTAAGTATGTTATGCATAATTGAGTTTCTGGCGTTCCAAACTCTGGTTGAAGGAGAGCGGAGGCAACTAAAATCAGCTGGAAAACTGTGTTAACCTGCAAAATTTGAAGTCTTTTCTGAATAAGGAAGCATTAACTGTTTTCAAAAGCTGCAGCATTCAGGATTGTCTGCATTCTCTAAATTGAATTTGGTCCATGTCTTGCCGCAATTTTTTACTCCTTCTCATCGTCTATTTGTAGCATTAAAATGCTAAAGAAATGCAGAATCCATTGCTAACCCTGTATTCCACCCAATTAGGAAAAGAAAAGATGATACTTACTTTGCTTATAAAAAGAGGCTCAACCTTCTGCGGACTAGTCCCATCAAGATTGAAGAAATCTAGCCAACTTTTCCACTGAATCGAAAATATATATATATATATATATATATATATAT
>JBBYHK010000018.1:9390048-9430160 GCA_038382065.1 Adansonia grandidieri | reverse complement strand
ATATATATATATATATATATATATATATATCCAACAAGAACAGCCAAGACTTAGATAAATGATTATCAAAGTCTGGCAAGCATTAAAAGAATTGGAACAATAGCATCTGCTAATAAAGTTCAAGTCAAGGAATTCACCTGCCAGCCCAAGCTACAGGCTCTTTGGTACATTGCACCACCAATGAGGGCAACATCTCGCAAAACAACAAGCCCGACAAGTCCAGCTTTACAGCACAGAAAACTAATAAGATTGGCATCATCAAACATTTACAGATAATATAGTACCTCTATGTGGGTAAAATGTAAGTATCAAATAACAAACAAAAGATTATTACTGTTCTAGAACAGCTGCAATTCCCTGTCTCAAGTGTAGGTGAAACCGAAATCAAGATGAAGGATTCCGAGGCAATTACTAGCAAAAACTGCTGATATAATCCATAACTAGTACACATCTTAAACTTTTAGTCCAACGAAAATAATTTCAGCATTTGACAGGGCAAAGGAAACCTCATGTGTATTTGCAAGATGGCACACCTTGTGGATGCATACAAGGAAATTAAGACAGTATTCATTAAAAAATGTCTTAAGTCCTCAGTCTATCAACTAATACCAATAACCAGAGAATTGAAGAAGATCCAAACAAATGCCGATTCTTACGGTGCAAAAGATGGTTATGTACCATTGACAAAGCAACACATCCAATAAGGACCTATACCAAGAAGACCAAAAGTAAGCTACTTGTAAAATGAAACTAATAAGCAAGTCAAAAAACGTGCAAAGAAATGGCATTAGTCATTTACCTTGTCAGCAAGAGGATCAAGATAAGAACCCACCACCGAATTAATCCTCATCTTTCTAGCTAGATATCCATCCAACTAGAAAAACCAAAAAGAAATGATAGAAGGAACTTAAATGCTCATGATTTTTATGCAGGAATTTTAATTGGTTCCATTAATATGAAAAAATGTCAAAGAATCCATACCCAATCAGTTGCACCAGAGATTACTAATCCCACAAATGCAATATCATACATTTCATTTACAATCATCCTACAATTAATATGAAAAAGTCATTGAAACAATAAATGCAAAAATCAATTATCTGAAACGAAAGAAAAAAAAATGATTTTAAAACTTACCAGCCAAGCAAAGGACCAGAAACCAATCGACTCATTGAAATTAAATTAGGCAAATTTAAAATGCTCTCAAACACAGCTTCCCTCTTCTTAGTACTTTCCTTCTCGGTTTCCACCCGATCCAAGACTCTCGGGTCCGATAGTACCGACCCGAATCCTAGCTTGACTGGAAATTTAGCTCCGCCGCCTCTGATCAAGTCAAGATTTAAGACTTGGACTTTTCTTAAAACAGTGACGTTTCCCCAAAGCGGAGTGGCGGATTGAGAGAGTTTCCAGGGAGGAGAAGAGAGGAAGAGAGGGCCGCCATTGAAAGGAGAGATCCATCTGGAAAGCGATGGAGTAAAAGGTGAGACTCGGCTGTGAAAGAGCGGAAAGGATGTAGGTGGAACTATATAAACTGTCGCAGTTGAATTTGTTGATGTTGCGGTCAAAAAATTTCGGGCTTTCTTAGGGTTTTTCGTGATTAGGGTTTGCAGAGATCTGTAAATCCCCATTGATAAAGCATCGATTTCTGTCCCTACTCCTGCTTCTGATTTTTGTTTTTTTTTTTTAATAGTAAGACAAGACAGACGAACAGGACGATGTTGTGTTCTGATTTTTCCTAGGTTTTGAAAGGGTTTAACAAATGATCTGATGTAAGAGCCATTTTGCCGCGTGTAATTTTCTAACCTTTAACCATGCAAAATAATAATAATAATAATAATAATAATAAGTAATACTAGCAGTAGTATTACGCAAGAAATTGCTTTAATTTTAGAATATAATTATTTTTTATTTTTATAAAAACAAAACATATCATTTGTTAGATTTTCAATTTTATTTTTTAATTAAATATATTCTAATCCTCGATTAATATAGTTTTATTTCAAAAAAATTATGGTCAAACCAAGTTAGAAAAAATTTGAAATAATAGTATTATTATATATATATATATATATTTTGCAAATATATAAAAAATAATATGATATAAAGAATCCTACAGCTAAATTCTAGTAAATAGGAATAACAAAAAACTAAAAGTCAACAAAATTAAATGTGTGTGTAATTTATGATTAAAACATTATGATTATATTGAAAATTTGAAAATTTTTTAATTGATTAATATAATAATGTATATTTATAAATATATTAAAAAATAATTTTTTTAAATACGATATCTTGTTAATCCACTTGAAAGTTAAACAATTTCAATATATGAAAATCAAACTCAAAAATTTTTCGTACCTAAAAAAAAAAACTGTTGTATTTAATTTTACTTTATAGTAAACGATTAAACAAATAAACTTATTCATCGGTCGGATAATTTGTCTAATACAATAAATTTAACTTGTATCGGATGAGATTTAGGTAAAAGGTTTTTGTTTTTTTAAATTTTATTTTAATTTTCTGATCTGATTTCAGACGGAGGCCATGAATAGGTTTAAATGGAAAGTTGATGGGAAAATTTTAAAATTTGTTAAATGGAATTAAAAGTGTACGCGTCTGTTCTGTTCTACCGAACCTATTTAAACAATTTTAATTCTTTCTTTTGTTGTTGTTTGTTTTCTTTAGTTTCGTGTGTTTGACAGATCTATCTATCGATAATTTATATGAAAAACAACTATATTTGGCAAGCTGAAACTGATATATTACTTACCCAAGCTGATAAATGGAATTAAATCAAGACTTAGCCCCTTCCTATATATGAACATGGAATTTTCAGTTTCTTCTATAATTTGTTACCCTGATCAAAAATCAAAATACCCTTTATTTCCTTTCTTCTTCTTCTTCTTCTTCTTCTTCTTCTTTTTCTTTTTCCGACCCATTTTTCATCTTTTTGGAACATTGGGTTTCAGAGAATTCTTGCATTAAATTAAGAAGAAAAAGGAGATGAGCTTCTTCTCTTGTTGTAGGGTGGAGAAACCAACCAATGCCATCGGTGACGATAGGTACAAAGGGAAATCATTGAGGTCTTTCGTGAGTAATTTATCAAGCAGAACAGGTAACTGATAGAACATGTATATTTTCAAGTTTGATTCTTTTAGAAAGTTCTGCAATTGGAATCTTGTTCATTTGATTTCTCACACACAAGCACGCACGCGCGCCCACACACACACACACACATATATATATATATATATGTATATATGAGATGAGATGAGATCTAATTACACCGGTGTATAATTAAACTTGTTTGACATATTTTTATGACTTTATACACGATTAATATATTAACAAATCACCCTTAGATTGAACAATATAATTGTATTCGTCATGCACATAAAGTTTCGAATCAATCCGATATCTCAATTATATCAATTGAAAATACTGGTATTTTTAATACATATTTAACGGTTGAAAGTTTTTTCATTAAACAAATACTTGAACATTTTTTATTTACTTAAAAGTTCATCGTGCATATTCTACATAAATAGACGATGAATTATGATGGTCTGATTAAACAAATATGAATAATATAAAAAGTTATGATAATGTATACAAATGTAGGGGAAACCCTCTTCTATATGTATATATATATAACCAACTAATCTTCTAGTGCTTATTTAGACAAAAAAGCTACATTGGGAGCTGAGTGAACTCGTATTGTTTATCATTATTCCCGATTGAAAAGTATCAAGAACCGGGCAAATGAATAACCCAAATTAGTGCTCATGTTCTTAATCCTGGGAACTTATATTAGCCGTGTTAATCAATATTGTGCAGGTAGCAGCAAGCAGAAGATAGCTGAAGGGATTCAAAAAATTGGAAAAGCAAAAGGTTCAGCTTGTATTTTCACGTTTCGAGAACTAGTGGTTGCTACTGATAACTTCAATCCTGATTGTCTGGTAGGCGAAGGCGGATTCGGCAAGGTCTACAAAGGATACATAGAGAGCATTGATCAAGTATATATCTATTTTTCTCTGAACTGTTTGTTGTTGGTAAAGCACATTTTCATGCATGTAGTTAACAAGATCCACCAAGTTTATGCTGTGTTTATAACTTTCGTAGATTGTAGCTGTGAAGCGACTTGACAGGAATGGAATGCAAGGAAGTAGAGAATTCTTCTCAGAGGTTCTGATGTTAAGTCTGGTTCACCATCCGAACCTTGTGAATCTGATCGGCTATTGTGCAGATGGGGATCAAAGAATTTTGGTTTATGAATATATGCCAAATGGATGTTTGGAAAATCATCTTCTTGGTATGTTAAAATGATATATTTTTACATGTTTAGTACTCATTATATTACTGAATTCATTTTTCCCAACTGATTGGCCGAGAATAGGAAGCCTACTGATGGAATTCTAGGACTTAATTTTTTTTTGCAGATTACAGTGATTAAGTACTCACTGACTATTGTGGAAACCACTTAATTTCTTTTTGCTGATGATAGTGATTAAGTACTTACTGAATATTGTGGAAACCATGGAAGTCGGATTTCAGACAAGATTATTCTTCTTATCTGATTCATAATTATGTGGTTTCTGATCATATTATCTCTTTATTCAGATTTACTTCCAGGTCAGGAGCCACTAGATTGGAATACTAGGATGAAAATAGCTGAAGGAGCGGCCAAAGGACTAGAATACCTACATGACTTTGCCGTCCCGCCAATAATTTATCGTGATTTTAAAGCATCAAACATATTACTAGATGAGAACTTCAATCCCAAACTATCAGATTTTGGACTTGCAAAGTTAGGGCCAACCGGAGGGAAGGAACATGTATCGACAAGGGTCATGGGGACCTATGGTTATTGTGCTCCGGAATATGCAATGACAGGGAAGCTGACAACAAAATCTGATGTCTACAGTTTTGGTGTGGTCTTTCTGGAGCTAATCTCTGGGAGAAGAGTTATCGATGTTGAAAGACCCACCGAAGAACAAAACCTGGTTGCTTGGGTATGTTCATGATCACTTACTTTCAGTAACAAAACTCCAGTTCACTCCATTGATTCCTGTTCGGCAAAAAAAATAATAAATAAATAAAAAGCCATATTGACCAAAAGATACAAGTTCTCATATTATTTATATGATTCAACCTGGCAAATCTGCAACCTTTATTGGGACCAAATCTTTTGTCTGACATTTATTTCTGGCCTTCCCAGATAATTGTGCTACTTAGCATTATCCCGACATGTTCCTGTAAATACATGTCACATTTGCACCCCTTTTGATTTTTAAGCTTTGAGTTAAGTTCATCAACCTAAGTTTATCATCCATCCTCATCCATATCTTGCAGGCAGAGCCATTATTTAAGGATAGGCAGAAGTTCATGTTGATGGCAGATCCCTTGCTCAAAGGAAATTACCCTTTAAAGGGTCTTTATCAAGCTCTTGCAGTTGCAGCAATGTGCCTTCAGGAGGACGCTGATGCCCGGCCATTGATTGCTGATGTAGTAACCGCCATTGAGTTCCTGGCCAGGCCAAAAGACGATGAAAAATTTGCTGCAGAATCACAAAGAAACAGTACTTTCAATGCTAAATCTGTGAAAGAAGGAAGTAGCAAAAGAGACCTTGATTTGTAGATATCGTAGCTGAGTTGAGCAAACCTTGAAGCTTGGAAAAAAATTGCAGAACTGAACAAGCTAAAATTAGAAGTTGGAACCTAAATTTTCGAGCTAAAAAACCTTCATAAGATAGAAGTATGTTGTTGTGATGAAAATTGTGAGCCTGTTGGCTACTTGATTAAGGGTGTAATGTAATAGTTTCAGTAGCAATCGTGCTATCGAATTCACAGCCATTTCTAATATGATTCTGGAAGCCACTTGGTGGTTACTGGTAAGTTATCATGGTCAGCTGACTCCAGCAAACTGTCGTCAATAAATTAATGCATTTTTGTTGGGGTATGCTTTTAAGACAATAGGAGAATGCAGACATCATTGCTATTAATAGCGACATTTTCGGAAGAAAAACAATGATTTCTTTCAACCATCCACCAGGGAATAGAAGAAGTATAAAGAAACAAAAAAGAAGGCACACTGAGCCTTTTATGGCACCATCACATTTCAGAATTCCTGAAAAGCCAAAGATACCTAAAAACTACTAATCTTGACATGTATCTTATTCTTTTTCCTCAAAATAAGTCATATCTTCTCAATATTGGGAGTTGATAGGAAAGTTTCAGCAAGGTTAGCAAGTCGAAACTGAAGCTTAGCTCAGTTCACACAACTATCCTTAAGAGATGGTATTCCACATGTCTGGGATTCAAATCTCGGTATTTGCAACCCCTTCCACTCTCAAGGCTAGGAAGTCAGAGCAAGAGCATGAAGAACCAAGATGGTTTTATCCTTTGGGATTCGGTATATCAACATATAGAATTCATAGATTGCATATGACAGATAAGCAAACCTTATATAGGAGAATCTCCAAGGTTATATGTCGCAGTTCAATAGGAATGTGTCTCTGAGATTAAAAAAAAAAAAAAAAAAAGAACCATGGATTGTGATTTTTGAAGAGAGCTTTGTTGATAAAAGCATCAAGAGACAATATACAAAAACCAAGTTTTGAATTCTTAAAAACGAAGCTAAAATTCAGAAGCTCCTCACTGGATTCTGATGCTGAGCTCTGAATCAAATTATAGAGTAACTTCTTACAAGTTCAGAAAAAAAACAGATTATTAACAAATATTTGTTGAAGCTTCTAGGCTTGAAGGGTGCAGCAAAGCACTATTTGTTCCTTAAAAATCCAACTCAGAATGGCAAGAACTCAGAGGCTGGTTCCAGAAGATGAACTAAACATGAAAGTTAAGCAGCACATCATTTTTAAGGATCCTGTAATTGAAACCAGGAATCTTGTTTAGCTGATTCTTCTCTGCAACTTCTGTTGCTGAACACATACTTGGTAGGAATCCGCTGCCACCTCTTCGCTTCTTCCTTTTCCAGCCAGTAATCAACAACCAGAAACTAGGCCTTGAATGACCATTTCTGCAATCCATTTCTACCATTTGTCCATGAGGTTTCCAGGAGCTCACTCGACCCTCTAACTCGAACTTGGTAAAGTACTCAATCTCCTTCTTGAGAAGTGATCCTACAGTTCCCCTTGTGCCTATTGCAACAGGAGCTGTTGCAGACATTTTCTCATGGAAAAACTTGGTGTTTCTGGAGCTAGCTTTATACTGCATTTTTGGTGGTATTTGGAGGCTTGTAGCTGAAGAAAAGTGGTGGCGCTGGTTCTTTGTCTATATGGGGAATTAAGATTAATTTTGGAGCATCTCTCTGACCTTAATAAAGTTATTTTAGTCTAATCACTTTATTAAAGTGGACCGCATGAGTTTCTGCATAATTGGAGCGTTGGATAGGGATACACATCATCATTCCCTTCTTGTGTTTGCCATGAAAGCATGCATTTTTTCCGGATGATTTTCTATTTTCTGTTTTACCCCTTTGACCCACTTAAGCTGTGTAAATTGGCAGATGTTGCTCGAATTCGGCGTGTGTCAAATATTGACATGTATCTAATATTCAATTTTTTTAAATTTTTTTTATGTACTTATAAATTTATATTTTTATACCCATATTTAAAAATATGTAGGGCAAAGATATCGAATATAAATACTTTAAAAAAAATAAAAAATTGAAGCAATATAAATCTGCCGTCCCTCCACATATTTAAGCTGTAAACTTCTATGATCTATTGAGAACCATGATGTAAAATAACTTTTAAGTTTTAACCAACTGTGCAAGTCCCACATGCTGATTTCCTTTTATTCTTTTCTTTTGGTAGGTTAAACTTCTTTTTTTTTTCTCATGTCTTTTCGATAGGGAAAGGAAAAAAGGAACCCTTCTTATACTGATTGCTTTTTAGATTATTAGGTAAGTGGCTTTTGGTGCCGTTGATTTCTCTCCTTCCTTTGGCTTTTTATGAAATGCTCATTTTTGTTTTGTTTTGTTTTGGAAAGTGAAAGACGCAATAGATTGAATCAAAAACCAACTTTTTCAAACGCATTATGCCGGTTCAATTGATTAAACTTGTTCATCGTAGTGGCTGAAATCATTTCTTCATTTTATGTTTCAGTAAGAGATATGTATAATCAAGAACGGTTTTTTCTTTTATAAATCTACTAGTTCTTGGGTCTCATAGTGCTCGAGCTCAAGCTGCCAATAGGGTTTATCTGGCGGTCAACTGGAATATGAATAGCCCCATAGGTTTAGGTAAAATAATAGGACATACTTAAACTGGGTTGCTTTTACTCCATCTTCCTTTTAAGTACATATATTCAACACATATTTGAAAATAAAAATCGATATAAAAATACAATCCTACAAGAACTTTTCAAATATATGAAAAAAATAAAAAATACCAATACCATACACATACCCATATTTAATACTCCTATTTGAGTCCGAAAAAAATAATATTTAAGTACAAATCTCATGGTTTCAGTTTAAAATACATAGGGAGAGAGTAGCTCTGGAGGGGAGTAAAAAGATCATGCAACGTCACTTATGGCAAAAAAATTCAATCTCTTTTTAATAAAATTATATTAATGAAAAAAGTGATGCTGTTTTTAATTTGATGCATAACAAGAAAAAGATAATCACCAATAATGCAATTATAAGGAAACTAGAAAAAAAAAATGTCCTTTTTCTACTCAGAAAGAGCATTTTGAAAAGCAAATCACGATTTAGATCTATTGACTTTAAGTCTTTATCCAACCAGACAATGGTGCAAATATCTCTAGCTATCTACCTTTACAGTTGGCTAATCGAATATAGATCAATGGCCAACAAGCAATTTATTAAGAAGAAAAAAAAAAAAAAAAAAACCCCCGCGTTGTCATGGTGCAAAACTCTTTTTTTGCCCCCTCAAATGTATGATCTGTTTGATGATTTACATAATATGCAGCTACGGAAATGGATGAGATTCTGGGTATTTATTCAAGGGGCAAAGTCCACAGAAAATTTATAGATGAAACAAGTCTTAATACAAACAAGTCTCTAGGGCATCAAACCTCAAACATACCATGGGCAAATGGGCTTTGATCCCAGATCTCAGAAACTGAAAGATACCAGAAGTGCAGTGACAGGTAGGAACAAGAAGTTCGGAAGATCACTAACTTTAACCGTGAACGGTAGCTGTACCGGAGAACTTGGCCTATGGCTATGGCAATTTTCATTAACTCAACTGCACTCTATACATAAAAACACCCAACACTTGAATGATATGATGAAATGATACAGAAATGAGCTCATAACCATCAGGCATTCAACAGGCAGGTACTGGCTTGAAGAAATTTAAATTTCTATTATCTTCCCGGTAAAAAATATGTGATACATCTTATATTCTTGTTCATGTAATGAATGGTTGACAACAAATGTTTACTTATAAGCCTCAAAACTGAATGGTGCCTCTTATTTTCCTTTTTGTAATTATTCATGCAAAGTATATTCTTTCCCCTTCTCTCTGTTTCTTTTTCCTTTGGTTTTTGATTTTAATGTTGTATGGGGATTCTATTTGACAAGCTATTTTACATTGGGAAGGTGACAGGCATACCTCAGCTTCCGATGAGAGGCAAGAGCATTTTTGAGGGCAACATCAACTCTTGCGCCTTCACGAAACATTGAGTCATACAACTGACAGACAAACCTTGATAGTTCCTCTTCTTCATCCCAAAAACTTGTAGGATGGTCCCCATTCTTCTCCAGGTCACTATCTTCCCAGTCGCTAACTGGACTGATAGGTTCAGCTTCTTCATCTTCTGCATCTTCCTCACCGATCTCGAACCTCCCATTTTCCAGAACGTTATAATCTCCTGATACGTTAACTGACACATCTTGGGGCTCAGCTGCAGGGCATATAACAGCTTTCGCCCCAGAATCTAGAAAGGCCTTGATCAAATTTGCATTGGTACCATATGTTCCTGTGCAGATTATGATCCTATCCCTCCAAGCTCCAACCTAGCATTATTCAACAAAGTATCAGCCACATAAAACTATGACAATTTCATTCAGGAATCACAGTTAATGATCCACAGAGAACACAAATAAAAAAACATAAAACATATAAATAAAGACTTCTGCTGCCATTGAAAGGGAAGGGGCTCATTGAATATGATGACACCATGGCCCTAAGTTGACGTGGACAACATCAAGAATGAATGTCATTTGGCTGAAAACTGTTGATAGTCAATACTACAGGTTTATAGAATATATTATCCTCATGTCTTAGTAACGCATTTCTATTCAATCAATGCTGAGAAGCAATTATCTCAAGTTAATCTTATGTTTGGCAAGATCACCTCGATCTATAGAAGGTTAAGCAACTGAACCAAAGAAACTACAATACTCCTGTGAATGCAGTATTGCCCTAAGAAGACAAGCAGCACACAGGCCATCAATAGACATAAAGTAGAGAACAGTGGTTAAAAATCAAAGATTTCTCCAGGTAAATCTTCACCAGAGTGAAAAAAGGGAAATACAAACCATCCAATGAACATCAGGTATCATGTGCTTTGATGGGTAAACCAGATAATCAGTTGAGAGCCATATACATACCATCCAACGAACATCATCAGGTGTCAAATGCAAAGAAGGGACGGTACGACGAAACATGTATGCCCCGATTTCTTGATCATCTTCCATGACCTTTAAGAAATGTCAAGAAAATCCAAACAGCAGTTCATCAGATTTGATAACATCAAACTAACCAAAAAAAAATCATTTGAAAGCAAATGAGAAAAGCATGCAAACTTGGGTTTGGCGTCCAATATATCTATGGCCAATGTTTCCAACTTCAAAGTATGGTCTGTTGCGAATCAAATCAGCAATAGTTTTAATATTGGCAAAAGATGATACACCCGTCCGACTCTGGCTCTGCATCACTGACAACATGCTCACTTTGACGCTTTGTAGAAATTTATCAGCCAGTTCTCCAGGTTCAGCCACAACAAACACATCATTTTGCCAACTAGAGAAAAGAAGCAGCTAGCAAGTTAGGACTGGGGCATAAACTACTCTCAAAAGTAATGACACAAAATAAGGGGCCTTTTAGACCTTAATATTGAGCCAACTGAGTCATTTTGAAGGGCCAAATGTATAATGCCCACTTGTGGTAGATTCTGTAACTTCTCATGCAATGACCGTACAGGTAAAGAGAGCTGCCTCGGTGCAGAAGGAGACCTTGGGGGTGATGTAGCTGTCTTTCCAGATTGCAATCCATCCAAGCTTAAAGGTGGGACTGTGTCAATTCGGCCAAGCCTCTGCAGGCCAGCATCAGTACTAAATAAAAGAGGGCTTGAAGGGAAACTTCCAGTGATTAGAGGAGAAGTAAATGGTGTTGGAAATGTTGTTGACGGTAATGTCTTTGAAAGTCCAGATATGTCATGCAGCAGAGATAATCTTATTCCACTTCGTGCACAAAATGACTCAAGTGCCCGAGCATGGTGCACAATTCTTCCTGAATCAGGACTATGCAAAGCTTCAACAAGTAGTACGTTTCGCCTCCAACCTAATGAAGCGCTATGCTCATCTAAAATTGCTCAACAAAAAAGAATTTAAAAAAAGATTCAGCAGAGCATCCAGAAAGTTAGAACATAAGAAAACTATCAAAAACAAGGTCTAATACCTGCATTTGATGCATTTGGCCTGGCAAAATGTTGAGATTTCAAATTCTCTGTTGACTTTTCATCATGTGCAAAGGGTAGAATAAGTCTTTCACATGCATTCTTGAAGGACTCGGAATTGTTTTGGATGTAGTCCTTTACACAAGCTTCCAACTTCATCCAAACTGTTGGATCAGTCTCGTCCAGCTCCATGTCACAACTTTCATCAACTGCAACGGCAACCATATAAAATAACTAAGAATTCATAATTATTTCACCAAAGAGCTACTGCAAAAGGATGAATTCCTAGATGAAATTAAAAATAGTTGCATGAAAGCTGGTGATGGAGACATCAACCAGGGTTAAAACTGACCTCCAACCCTCATATGTGAAAGCCATAAAGAATCAAGAATCTGTACCTGGATTAAACCGAAAATATTGAATCTCCGGGAGCATAGGTAATAGTGTACTCAAAGCTTCCTCGACTCGGTCCACAGAGCATGCACTCTCAATCAGCACTTGCCCGGTATCTAGATAACGCCAACCACCTTTTCGTGCCTACAACAGAAGAGATACTCATGAATCCATGGAACAAAGTAATAATCTTAAACCCTCAATAGGACCAGCAATGAAAAGGTAAATAGAAAATTAAAATCTCTAGATTTTTAATCCTCCAATTAGTCAAAAGATCATAACAACTTACAAACATATTAAACTAGGAATCACTAAAAGCACCGAATGCTGTTTCCAGTTATTCTGCACCAATATCCTTATAAAATTAGAATTTGCACTTCCACTTGTCATGGTACTTGGAATAGTTTTATAGCCACTTGAAGCTAGATCTCATGACAAATCACTTAAAAGGGAAAAACACAAAATAAAGCAGTTACCTTTGTAGGCACAGAACCACAGCCAATTGAAACTATACAGTCAATTTTTGTATCAGGCCACAAAAGTTGTGCTTCTCTTATGGAAAAGATAGTTGGATTATTTGCCACTATAGCACCATCTTGCCAGCGGTATACATCTATATAAAATGTAAAAAAAATAAAGGTTCAGAAGTTTAGACATTCTTAATAAAATAGTTAAGCAAGCAGAAGAAAAATACCATCTGAGAAGTCATCAAGATAATATGGGGCAGCAGAAGAAGCTCTTATAGCTTGCCATATATGGTGTTTACAACTTCCAATAAAAGCACTTCTTTTGTAGCCAACTTGAGCACCTGTAGTTGTAGATCCTAGAATGGTAATTCCTGAACTTTCTGATATTGCAAGAGGCACCTCTGGCGTTCCCACAGGATACTGCAAATTAAGAAATATATAAGTGTATAAACAAACTCTTAGAGCTGCCAAGATATTATCAAAATGGATAATAAATTAGTCTACATATATCTATATGAGCAACATAATACTTGAACCCAATTGGAGTCCATTTTACATGATAGAAAAAAAGAAATCTTGACCACAAACCTGATAATTGCGGAATATAAAAGGCTGAGCTGGCATAACGCTCACCAAAGTTGACACAACAAAAACTTTCGGAATGTTTTTCACAGCAGACTCAATTAGTAGGTCGCCATCCTCATCAGCACACATTTCCTTTAGCAACCTTTCAAACTGATCTGCACTGTGCTGCAATACTATATATTATCGTATCTTGTTCAAAGCAAAGGATATTTTGAAAGGTAAACAACCGTTTACCGGGCCCATTTAAATTAATGATTTTAGGAGAGCAAAATACCTCTCAAAATAATAATGATGATGATGATGACGATAATAAGCAGAAGTGATCACCATGTTTTATTGATTGAAGGCAATATATAGACTGAGCAGCCCTTAAAGTAAATTATAGTAAATCCTCTGAAAACTCTAAAAATATCTCATAGAAACACAAAAAATTCTCATTCATTTGAGATTTATTTCCACATAGTTTCATGCTTCTTCATGCATTCATAGACATGCAATTTCAAGGTAAAAATGAAAGCAACTCTAGCAGTATCAAAGCAACAAGCAGAATCCACATACATAAAAGAGAAATTCATACTTTAGATCCATGTACAACAACTCTGAAACTCTGTGAAGAACTTTTATAAAGCTGATCCAACTTTTCTCTCCAAGTTGCAGCTTCATTATCCTTTGGCACAGGTTCTGCGAAAACAAGTTTTCCTACAAGAAAATACAGAACAAGTATAAACAAATTGAACATCAAATTAAGCGTTCTTCAACAGAATCTTTATGCAGCATACTAACCAAGATTTTTGTATATTTCTTCACATTGGTCCAGGGTCATCATCTTAATACCAAGGGCAACAGCAAGCATCCCACCTGTTGATGTCCCACATATAAGGTCAAATAGCTCATGTATTCGCTTTCCAGTTCCCTTCTCAATTTCTTTAAGGATCTGCACGGTTGCAAGACCTTTCATGCCACCCCCATCCATTGAGAGTATGCGTAGCCCTTGTTTTGGTATTTGTCTTCCTCTTATAGCACGCCGCAAGTTTTCGTTCTCTCCTACAAAAGAACATAATCAGATGGTCCAAGATCCAAGATTCTCAAAGAAAGTTAAAAATCAAATTGAAGAAATATACCAAGAATTGCCAAAGCACGGGCTGCAGCTTTATTCACACATGGTTCAGATGCAACAGTCAGTCTCATGAGAAGCTCCTTCAAGCTTTCCGAGGTGACAAGAATACGGCGATTCTCCAGACAGAAAGCCAAATTTCCAACAGCTAACAAAGCAAGCCTTTGCACCTGAATAAATATAAAGGTTTAATTTTGCATTCAATATAAGAATCATTTAGAATCAGAAAATTACCTCTGGGTTTTTATGGGCACACAGTATTTTTAAAGATCTCAAAACATCCTTGGTTAGCATCTTCTGAGCTACAGTATCAGACCCAAAGGCCAATGTGACCACAACTTGCAGCACAGAAACTAGTTCTTCTGGGTCAGGAGACTTCATAACATTTTCAATGGGTTGCATGATGTCGCATTTCATCAATTGCATTGCCACAGAAACATCTCCAGCAAGAGTTGATAGAGCAGAGCAGGCTTGTTCGACCTGACATAAAATAAGAAGTATAAAGGTACTGCAAAATGAGAATGGGAAATAAAGACAACATGCCTGATGCCACTCATAAAATGAAAATATATCCAGTGTACCACATGGCGGTTGTCACTACTTATCATACTTATGAGCTGCCGCACTGCATTCTCATCTTTACCAATAACTACGCGATTCCCCTCATCTTGCATTATTATCTTGACCAGGGCAGAGGCTAGCAAAGGGTGATGACAAGAGGAAAAACGGAATATGAGAGAGAAAAAGGCACTCAGCTTGTGTCTAGATGCACCAAAATAAGAACTATTCTCCATCTGTAACATGACAAAAGAAAAAGTTTTATTCATAGATTTATCCATGCTCATTTGAAGGCATGAGCATACAAACAGCAAATATTTGTAGCCTGTACCTCTATTTGTACAGTCACTGATCTTAGATTTTCATTAGCCACAATCCTGATATTTGCAAGGGACAAGTGGCGTAGCTTGCGTAAAGGCAAGATGTCAGGAAGGAATTCAAGTGGATTACCAAATAACCTAAGAATTTCTAACTCAGCCATAGCCCTGCCATCCAACTGGAGGAAAACATTAGACCATATAAAACTATTTATCCATGAGCTTAAAGAGATAAGTTGATTGTCAATAATGTGACCTGAAGTCAAGAAGAGGCCGAACAAGTTTGTTATGCTCCAGTGATAATTCCACTAGCCCAACGCATTGTCTCAGCTCCACTGCTCATAAATTACCAACAAAAATATTTTAAATAGACAAGCAAGAGAGCAATTGCCTAGGCATTAAAAAATCATGAGAACAAATGTTTTCCCTCGTTATATGGAAAGATACGAACTTGATATGGTAATACAATTCTCATGTACATAACGTAGATGAAAAACAAGATTACTCTTACCAGGAACTGAAACAAGCATGTTGTTGTCAACCCTGAGTACTTTTAAGGTTTTTACTTCACCAAGCTCAGGTGGTAACTGAGATAGCTTGTTGTGATCAAGGTATAGTTTCTCAAGAATTGGCAATCGAGTTAGCTCAATGGGCAGTGTCTGTATCAAAAAGTAAGCATTTAATTGGTGTCAAACTACTGAAGGCGGCGTGGGGAAATAAATGCCATAGTTTTTTTATAAAGCTCAATCCAAAATTTTAATCTTTATTTAAAAATTTGATGCACTCACTACTTCTCATACGAATTTCTTCTTCTGGCAAAGAAAAAGTTGAAAAAGATCAATTACTAGCTAAAATTAGCCTAGGTCGAGACCTATACTTTCTTGCAATCCATCACCCCACGTTCTCAATAAAATCATTTCACCAATAAAAAAATAAAAACAAAAAAATAAGAAAAGAAAAGCAAGGAAAATAATAAGAAAAAGACGGAAATCACCGTTAAACCACAACCGCAAAGGCTAAGCAAAGTGATACTTCTCCAATGGTCACCACATGCAACCGGACTCCCATCACCAGAAGGAACCAAATTAGACCGTAACAATCGAACCAAAACACCAACTCCATCACTCTGCTGACCTGACCCGGCCACCTTAGTCATCGTAACCGCCCGTAATGGCTCCCTCCTCTTCTCCACCTTCATCTCCACTCCCACTACTTTTTCTTCCATCTCCCTCAATTCAACAGCCACCGTATCTTGCGGCACTGGAAGCGCCACCATCAATTTAGATTGCAGCCTTATCGCGACCTGGTCCTCGTCATCTCCCGCTACCCAATCCAGATCGATCCTGAACCCTGGCTCTTGCTGATCTTGCGGCGGTAACGATGCCGATGAGGAAGAAGAACTTATCGATGATGACGATGATGTGCGGTCGAGATCTTCCACGGATTCTTCGTACCCGTAATTTAGAGACAAACGGAAGATCTCCGAAGGCCGTTTCCATCCTAATCCCCAAGACATTGTGATCGGACGGTCAAAATGTACGGGGGAGATGATTATGGTCCCGATCCGACGGTTGATATATGATGTCTCACATTTGAATATCTTCACGGAGAGAAAAATTGTATGGAAAATGGCGACGATAACAAAAGACAAGATTCCTTTTTTAGGGTTAAGGTTTAGAGAGATTAAAAGCCTGGAGCTTTAGAGAATTAAGAAACTGAAACTCAATGAAAACTGGAGGCAGTATATTCTGTCTCTGACGCAGTTTTCTCCTTTTATCCTTTCTCCTCGTCGGAGTCGTTTTATACTCGTTTTCAACTCCTAGCGAAGCCTTTTGGAACGACGTCGTACAATTGGCGGTTAAACGACGTTGTTTTTGCTACCTGATGCATCGGATTTCAACTCAAATTATTTTCATGTTTTTTTTAATGCTTTTCTGGTGAAAGTGACAAATGGTGATTTTTAGACAGCGCAATTACATTATTCGAGATAACATTTCATTAATTCTGATATTCCACAAGCAAATAAAAACAATGCCACCAAGCCAGCCATAACTTAAACCTGGCGGGGCAATTTCCAAGCAGCTACCATTTATTTGCTCATCATTCTAGAGCTAACACCAAGCAAATGTCACGGTCTAAGAGTCAGGTTCAAGTGCCGCATAAATTCAGAGCTCGAGTCTCGATCCGTGACAAAAGAAGCTCAAGTTAAGGTAGGCAGCCAGCCAAGCCACATGCCCTTTACCAATGGCATGGCAACATTTTACTATTTTAGTAAGGGCCAGACATGAAGGCCAATATTCCAGGCTGATACTGGCCTTCAGTGAAAATCTCAAGATCATCAAATGCACCATTCAGGAGGAGAGGGTGAGATTAGGAATTAGGATGAATTGCACCCAAGAAATCAACAAAGTCATACATTAATGATAAGATAAACCGGTCTCACGTTACAGATCAAAATCCTTGCAACTGAAATTGGATCAGCAATGTTACTACTGGCCTACAAAGTATTAGTGGGAAGTCCAATTATTGTCATGAAACTGCTACAACTCATAGCTTCTCTACGGCTGCTTCGAAAGTTGCTCTTAAATCTTCCTTTACCCCATCATCAGCAAATATAAAATCAATAGCGTTTTCGGCAAGCTGAAACATTTTGGTCTTTCCAAGACCTAGGAAAAAAAGGATAAATCATCAATGAGCACATAAATTATTTGATCTATGTATACCCTTCATCCATGGTAGTTATATTTGACTTACCAAATGCAGAGGAAGCAAGACTGTACTCCCCAGAAAGACTGGTAGAGAAAACCCCAGAATCATCTGTGCAAAGAACCAAAGGATGTTTTGCCTTGTACAGATCAACTGCATCATCAGCATATACATCTAAAAGTCAGTACGTAGCAAAAAGCAAACAAATGCTCCAATCCTTCAAAGAGGAGCTGATTATATATACTTGCTCAATTAATTTCTTAAGAGTTGAAAAAGAAGCAGAAAAGCCTGACCAAAATGATGAATATCTATCGAAGAAATTGTTTCCGTCCTAATATTGGATGTCAAACAAATCTCAACCTGCAAAAAGTTTTTAAGAAACAAAAGAGAAGGAATCTTAGCTTGATAAACTTTTAAAACCGACAAACTCTTAAGCTTCAAAAAGCCTCTCTAAATAGAAAATCTGTCAATAAATTTAGAAACATAGGATTATTGAACCTTGATGAGAGGAAACATGATTAATAGAATTAAGCTTAGCTGGATTTTTCACAATCTAATAAATTAAGCTCAAATCAATCTATAAAGTAAAAGGTCTTCAAAGTTGGATATTAACCCACTTACTAAATGATAAATAACTTACAGGGATTTTCGCTGATTTCAACTTTCTCCAGTTTTCCTCTTCAAAGCAACAAGCATGACCGATCCTCTGAGGAAGAAAGTCTATCATTGCTTTGATTTCCTCTTGGTTAGGTACCTACAAGCACTAAGATATGAAAATAAACTAGTCGGTGTTATTTCAAATACTATAGAGAACACTAGTAGCATGAAAATTTTGAGCAGCAGGAACAAAAATGCACCTCTCCACAGTGAAGAGTGATATAGAGACCCTGCTCCCTAGCAAACTTTAATGCTGGCAAGAATGTTTCCCTTCATCAGATGCAAAGAAAATTCAGAATTATGACATAATTATAACATTTAAAAGACATGATAAACTGGTAAGAATTGCTGGTATTGATTACTGCTTATTTATCCAAAACAAAATAAATAAATTTTAAAGAAGAAAGAGTTGTTTGCATATGCATACCAATTGCCCACAATTGGGTTTCCAGAGAGATCAATGCCGACTACCCCTAAATCCCTCATCTCCAGTGCAAGCTTAACCTAAAAAATAAGGGAAATATAAAGATATTTATTGAACAAATAACATGCTTTCTATTCTTAACGTACAGTTTCCATGGCAGCTTCAGTGCTCTCACGACGGTCAATGCTGAGAAGAAACCTAACATATATCTTCTTTCTTGTTGTTCCATTAAACGTATGGGTCCTCAAAACGGTAGGAGCATAATCAACGTCAACTGAACTGACAGCTCTTAAACCCTCCATAACAGCGTCCATATAAGAACGTTTGCTCATTCCTATGGAATCATTTCTCTGTAGAATGTTACGTTCATTAGTTCAAACTACATGCTGTTTTATGATATAAAACACCACGAAACCAAAATGCTGCAATGCAAGTACCTTAGGAGTTGTTCTAAGCTCCAGATATACAACATTCTCAGAAGCAAAATCTTCAATGACCTTTATGTTGAATGAGCAACAAAAATACAGGGAATCAATACGGAGGAAGTATGGTAAACAATGTGCACAAGTGGAAAGCTTCCTTACTTCTTTCGTGATCCTTGTAACAGTCGAGTGATCGGTAGTGAGAATGTGGATGAGATCAAACAGCTTGAACACTTCATGTAGAGTACGGTCATCTGGATTCGAAAAAAAATTAGGAGTTCCCTAAATATCAATTTTTTAACAATACAGAACACAATATAATCAAACCTCGTTTTCCCTAGATGTGCAAGGATTAATTAAATCAATCAAAACATCCAACCCCAAACTCTTGTTTGCCTTTTTTTTTTTTTTGGATAAATAACATGTTTGCTTTGGTTTCTCAAGAATAATAACTGCACAATGTGCATATGCTTTGCTTTTCATAGCTTTTTTTCAGCAATGAAATAGAGGACTAAAGCATTAAGAGAGGGGGAAACATATACCTTTCATTATAACATTCTCCACATCAGAGAAAACAATGATACCCTTTTCACCCAAAACTCTTGCAAGTTCTCTGTCAGAAAACAATACTTTTAAATTAACCTTCATGATTCAGATGGCAAAGAAAATTGAAACCTTGAAATAAAGCGAGAAGGAAAAGAAGTATAAGTAAGCTCACAGGAGAGTAGAGTTCCTGACTGAACCATTGAGGTGAGCGTGAAGTTCAACCTTTGGCATCGAAACACACCACTCGATATCTTGTCTGTTCATCTTTCCCAGATTTCCTTTATCTTAGTTAGCACCAGCGTTTGCCCTTTCGGGTGGGTGCTGGGTTTTCAACGGGTTAAGTTTCGCGGAGTTGATTGTTGATAGATTGAGTTTTGAGTACTTTGCAAAGTTCTAATCAGACCAGATGGTCAAAACAACAGGACAAAAATGAAAAAACAAGCAGACAGAGCGGACAGCGAGAGTCGCAAGCAATAGGCGCAGAGGGACAAGAAATTGCGGTTTGTTGGGCTTCAACAAAGTCTAATAACGAACTTTGGGCTTTAAGGACCCGAAACTTAGAGCCTAATATCTTGGTTAAAAGAGACTGGCTCGATGCAATGAGTCCATGAGAGCGACCCCTTGGTCTTCGTCGAAGACATTTGTGACTGATCTCGGGCTTTTAAAGCCCAACACCATATTCGCAGGTTTATTAACTTTGAGACTACGGCTAACCATGGGCGATCTGATATGAAATTTTTTTTATTCAAATTCGAATTGGATCGGATCCGGATTAACCTAATAGTTTTGCTATTAAATAATAATTAAAAATTTATAAAAATTTATATTTTTATAATTAAATTTAGCTAAAAATATTTTTTTATTATTAAATACTAATTCAGTTATAATCAAGTTGTATAATTAACTAAACTCTTTAGCCAAAGCTTTGTTTGTACGAGCCTGGTTTAGATTAGGTAAGTAGCTTGATCCTTGGACTATTCTACCTAGGACTTATAGGGGGATCTTTTATAGGTCAAGTTGATCTATTTAGCATATGCATATGTATATCCTGTAGAACACTAATTCAGACCACGCCAATTATAGCCACAAGTATATAATTATTTTGATAAGCTACTTGATTAGCGAAAACATGCATAATTTTTCTTGCTTCATGTTCCCATTTATGCTCACCTAAACCACCTAATGATATGAAATAAAGTTGCTCCTAATATGAGCCATAGAGATTAGATAGGCTTCAAAAGGCAATGTTTTAAACAAATAATTGTTTGTCATGTATGTTACCTTTGTCCCTTGTATATATCTCATGTGAATCATGTCAAAGGTAAAAGAGAAAAAAGCGAGGCATGTTGGAGATCAAAGCAGTTCTATACGCCCCAACTAGGTTAGCAGATGGCCTGATGGTCATCGCAGCCTAGGAATTCCGAGCCATCTCCAATGGGTCCAAAACAAGCCAGGAATCATTATTACTAGCATTATAGTTACGTGATGCTGCAGAAACTATTTTTTATGCTATAATATTAATAAAAATTATAAATTAATTATATGTTTATTATTTAATTTTTAGTTTATATAAATTTCATTAATTTCGATCGTAGTAAAAGAAAATATAAAATACATCAAGGATAAAAAAATTATGTTAAGGATGGAGTATGTATGCAAAACAGAATGCATATGTAATAAAATGTTGGTAATAAGTAAAAAGAATTGCTAGTTAAGATTTTTGAAAAATATATTAATTGCATTTCAATAATTATTATTTATTCTCTGACAATATTTTAACATTATAAACAGTAGTTGTGGGAGAGATATTATCGATACAAGATGCTATAGTTGCCACCTCCATCACTCCTGTCACCATTAAACCACTTATTTAGATTACTGAGAACTTATTGAGTCAACAAAAAAAAAAAGAAGAAAAAGAACCTAGAAAAACTGATGATGAGAAAAAAGAAAGAAAATTATTTTTAGCTTTATATCTCTCATTTGCTTACTTCATGAATCTCGCCAATCTATTAAAAAGGTAACCCTTTCCATACGTTGTCCTTTTTTCTTTAAATTTTCTAACTAAACTTTGTTAGACAATTCCATCAATCTATTAACTATTAAAATATTAAAATAAAATTAAATATATCTTCAAAATCACGTACAACTTGCAAGAAACTAAATGCTCTTCAACAAAACAACCAAAATAACATACAAAATTTAAAGAATACCTTTACAATTGCAAATGGAGTAAAAAATAATACATTATAGATTTTTTTATTTAATGCAAAAGATGTTTTGACCCATTACCAAACAAAATGAAAAGAAAAGATACAAGAATTTTAAGCTTTTAAAGAAATATCTTTCAAGTCCTAAGACTAAAAATTAATAGGTAGTATAAAAGATAAATAGATAATTTTTTTCGAGTAGGTCAAATACAAATATCAAATCAATCTGTAATTCCTAGGTATGCCAGCCTCTTTAAATGCATAATATTGGTGCTTATATATAGACGTAGCATAGGTATATAGATATGTATTGTAGAATTTAGTTCTAAATTAAATCATAATGACCAGCTATGTAAAATATAAGATGAATTAACACATGGTATAAGCATAACACAAAAGATAATATTAACATAATACGAATATATGAATGTGTCAAAATATACATAAATGAATAGTTAACATATAAAAATTTTTATATAAATTTATAATATTTTAAAGCACGAACACTACATATATAGAAGATAATAAAAACACAATATGAAAATAATTTGAACACGATACAAATAGATGAACGTGTAAAAATAAAATAAAATAACTCGAATATATTAACACGTAAAATGTATAATATTCTAAACATTCAAAAAAATAATACGAACACAAACACAAATTATTTTCTCTCTCCCCTTTTTTTTTTCTTCTCTTCTTTCTTTTTTTTCTCCTTACCATGAACAAAAAGGAAACATGTGATATATGTAAAAAAATAAAAGACAAAACAATTTAAAGCTTTTAAAGCCAAAACGATAGGAAAATGAAAATGATAAATATATCCCTAACACATCAAAATGACAAATATATCTTTGGCACATTCAAAAAGGTCATTATAGTCTTTAAGGACTCAAAATTCATAATATATAATAATAATAATAATAATATATATATACTAGTCTTGTACCCCGCTTCGCTCAGGTTATTTTTATTTTATAAATTTTAATTATTATTAATTATAAATTAATTATAAATTAAATTTTATTAAATAATAAATATTTATTTAAAATTGGATATAAATTTTAATTGATTCGGAGTTATCGAGTAAATTTATTACTCTAAACACATCATTTAAAAATAAAATAATTAATGATATTTTTAAATTTTTTAAATTTTATTTAATTTTAATAAAAAATTAATTTTATTAAATAATATTTATTTATTTAAATTTGATATGAATTTTAAATCTATCCATGAGTCAAAGTGTGGATCAATCAATTTAAACACATCATTTAAAAAAATTAAAATAAATATTTTTAAATTTTTTCATCATTCAGCTTGAGTATTAATTCTAAACTGACATTCAAGTTAACATGTGGATTAATCTATTTAAATAAACTTATAAAATTAAAGTAAAAATAATTAATAAAAAAATTTTATTTTATTTTTTTAACATATTTGGTATAGATTCTAAATTATTTCACGAGTCAATGTACAGACTAACCCTTTAAATATATCATTTAAAAATAAAATAAAAATAATTGATAAGATAAAAATTTTAAATTTTTTACCAAATAGGTTAGATACGAATCTTAAATCAAGCTGTAAGTCAATCTATAGATCAACTCTTTAAATACATCATCTAAAGCTACATAAAAAATATCAATTAATAAAATAATTTTATTATGTGCTTATCATGTACATGTCATAAATAGACCTATATAATAAAATAATTTTGTTATGCTTATCATATACATGTCATAACATACAGAGCAACTTCTTTAAGTACTTTATTTAAAAAACAAATAAAAAATTAAATATAAAAATCTAAGAATAATAAATAAAATAATTTTTATTTTTTTTCAAGTGTGTCGCGTATTAATTCTAAATCAAACAGTGAATTATGGTGAAGATCAATCCCTTAATAAAAATAAAAAATAAATATAAAACTAAAAAATAATTAATAAACTAATTCTAAATTGACATATAAATTATTGAGAGGATAAGTGGATTAAGCATTTTAAATATATAATCAAATAAATTAAAAATAATTAATAAAAAATAATTTTTATCAAGCGGGTCGAATACAGATATCAAATCTAATATGTAAATTTTCATGTAGACTAACTCTTTTAAAATATATAACATTGAATTTTTTTACATGTATAGTATAGATGTCAGTTATAAATTGAGACATGATATAAACATGACACAAAAAATAATATAAATACAATACGAACAAATGGATATGTCTAATATACATAAACGACTAATTAATGTGAAAATTTTATATATAAATTTATAATTCTCTAAATATATAAAAAATAACATGAATATAGCATATATAAAAATAATTAAAACACAATACAAAAAATTATATGAACACTATATGAATAAATGAATATCTAAAAGTATAAATAAAATAACATAAATTATTAACACATAAAAATTTATAATATTTTAAAAATAAAAAAAATAATATGAATACTAACGCAAATTTTATTTTAAAAAAAAACAGCAATACAAAGTGAATATAAATAAAAGTAAACAAATAATTATAATTTTTTATTAATAATTTTAATAATTATTTTTTTTAAAAAAATATTTTTTAATTTTATTTTTTTAATAATTATCGATTCATTGCCTTTTTTAAATTCTTCCTCTCTGGACGAAACCTTTTGAGTGAGATTCATAAATCATATATATATATATATATATATATATTGACTTCGTATCATTGGCTTTCAGAAATCTGCTCCAACTCCCCCTATTTAGTTCCTCCACCAACTTTCTGTCTCAACTTTCAATGCTACTGACCTAGAAAGTTTTAAGGCTGGAATTTTTTGAGGTTTGATTAACTTTAATCTGCCGCATGCAAAATTTACAGATGGTCGATTGCCATTAATATACGTAATGGTTATTTGATTCTTGGAGGTTACAGGGTTGGACTTGGAGGCCATATACCATTAAATATTTTGGACGACTTATTTGTAATCAAAATGGTGGTTAATCGGTAAAGTCAATAGAGTCATCTATGTCACTTCAATTGATTAAATTAATCTTGTTATTAAACCACTTTACCCCACTTCCGCTAGGGCTTTGCCAACCAACCAGCGAGCCAGTACAGCTACCTTCAATTAATACATGTATATATCGTTGGACTTGGATCATATCACATTTAATCGCCTGCATATCTTCAAGTTTTTCTTCTTTTTCTTTGTTAAAAAAATCCGTTCTAATTCATAAAAAGAAATAAAAATTTGCTAAACTTCATGTTCTTGGTCGAACCTTGGAATTTATTTATCCGATTAATAATTAAACATATTACATATATATATATGGTGCTTGCTGTTTTGACCAAATTATAGTCTATCTATTTTCTAAGTGTCCAGCTTCAGTTCTTGGATGTTGCAGAGCTAGCACGGGCCTATGTAAGATGTAAATTTGCTTGTTTTACGCGTAGATGATCAACACCGTTGGCAGTTAGAAGTTGGCCGTGGCCTGTGAGTTGACGGAACCGATGGATACGCCATGCATTAATATGCTAAATTGGCAATGGTTGCCATTAATTTTCTTCTGGAATTTACGCCAAGCCATCAACACTAATGGGCTTCAGCTACTCCTCAACATTTTGAATTCGCTGATTGTCCCACAATATCTGAAAATGACTAAATTACCAATTAACATATTTTTTTTTTCATTATTTTCATGAGTGAACATGTAATAATATATATAATAATATATAAAATAAGCCTATTAACAGCCCAAAATACAGCAAATGAGTTTCGGAAAGCTTTTTATGCGCAAACCCTATACACAAAAGTCATTGTTATAGGCAGAAGTTTTAATAACAAAGCCGCCATGACCGGTAGCTCTTGGCCAATTTGACCAATGCCAAGCAATTAATTAATATTGTTCAAAGAAAATCCGAAACTCGGATTTAACTTTAAGAGAGTCCAGTGGCCTGTAATTTTATTGGCTTGAAAACCAGCCAGGCTGTCTGAAAATTAATTTGTGCAAATTTCCAAGGTGAAACAAGCGAATAATACACCTTATATTACTATCATTTTTTTTTTCTGTTTATTCTTAGGGAGGTATTCATCACAAACTACCCAACAAATTGGTACAATGAGCCAACGGCAATGGCAAAGGCGCATCAAATTTGATAAAGCAATTCCCATTCATTAATATAAATGAAATTAATATTTTCATTTTATTGCAAGCAATTACTAAAGAAATTTTAGACATATATATCATTTTGAAAGCAATTCCCATTCATTAATATAAATGAACTTAATATTGTCATTTTATTGTAAGCAATTATTAAAGAAACTTTTGAAATAGGTCCATTTAAGTTCTCAATGAGAAGCAATCCAACAACATGATTTTTAGCTAAAAAATGAGCAAAAAGGACAGCTAAGAATGAGCAACAAGGACCACGGAATTAATGATGCCTGAATCTTTTCACCTATTGATGGTGGACCACACCCTGAGCAGCCTGTTTGTTATGGCTCTTACATATATCAATCAAGATAGAAAGTCCTTGAAACACAATACTGCAGCTCAAGCAAGGTGGTCACCATTATTAATATTGTGACAAATTAACATGAAAAAAAAAAGTTGGTCTTAATTCAGCCAAGTGGAAATTCTAATTTAATCTCAATGGATGCCAAGGAAGAATAGGTAGAGATAATAATAGTAAAAATAAGATTAATGAACATTGGAGAGAATTCAAACACTCTAAATTTTCAGGACTTCACATCAAATCATTTGCTTGATTATTAAATAAATTATTATTTATACAGCGAACAACATATAAATTTGGCAAACAGTAAGAATGCAAGTTATTTCTTGCTTGCTCAATGTTACTCCTCAGAGAGCATTGAAAATGGCTTCTAAATTAAATGCTTGAAATACATGATTAAACACTCAATAATAAATAAAACATGTCAAAAGTATTATTAATTAAAAAAAAATATATGTAAGTACATATTGTCTAAGCTTCAATTTTTTTTTTTTTACCGGGGCAAGATCATAGCCTTGAGAGGGTTCTTCATCACAACAGTGAAAGAATAGGTCTCAGTCAAATCGGGTGGAGCATCCGGAACCGGAAGCCACTTATAAGCTTGAACCATCTTTGCTAGCAACAAATTTATGTGCAAAATGCCCAGATTCCAAGCTGGGCAAATCCGTCTCCCTGCCCCAAATGGCACCATCTTCACCGCACGAGTCCCCGTGACGTCCATGCCAACGCCATCGCCGTGCAGGAACCTCTCGGGCCGGAACTCACCTGGATCAGACCAAATATCAGGATTCTCAGTAATCCATGCAGTATAGAATTCGACGTGAACCCCTGCTGGAATTGTGTAGCCACCAAGCTCAGTGTCCTTTATAGCTGCATGAGATAGAAGAAAATGGCCCGGAGGGTGTCGCCTGAGTGTCTCTTTAACAACCGCTTCAAGATAAGGCATCTTCTCGATATCTTCTTCTTTGATATCCCCATCTTTGCCTACACAATCAACAATTTCTTGGTACAATTTTTCTTGGATTTCTTGATTCCTTACCAGGTTAAGCATAGCCCATTCAACTGTTGTTGTACTAGTATCAGTACCGGCACTAATCACCTCCGAACATAGAGTCACGTACTCTTCTAATCCCAGCGGGCCTCGTGTTGCTGGCTCGAGTCCAAAGAGAGAGTCTACATAGGCTGCACCGATTGGACTCACCATTTCTTGGTTAATATTTTCACCCTTCTCAACAAAAGCTCTTCTGTTCTTTATCAATGGAGCCAAACACTCCAATTGCCTCTTTCTTAGTGCTTTAGCTTCCTTCATTTGCCGACGAAATAATGGAGTAAGGATAGGCAAGAAATCTGGTAGCTGCGGTGATGTTACCAGCATTACATCTTTAAGTATGCTTTCTATTTGCTTAACCCGCTCTTCGGAGATCTTTGCACCAAAACATAAACAGATTAAGATGCTACATATAGTGAGCCTGCAGTTGCTCATTACCTCCACAAATCCATTCTCGAAAGCCTCGCGTTTGATTCTTTTCATATGGTTTTCTATTGCCCATTTGCGGATCCAACTGCATTGCTTCACTCTCGTGGGGGTTATCAGTTCAGTGACAAAGTTCTTGCGCAGGGTTCGCCAGAGAGGCCCATACTCGGCAGAGTTTATGGCACATTTCCCAACACTGAACACCAGCCGGATTGGTGAGTCTGGTGGCCGGGAAGCGAAAGTTGGGCCTTTTTGAACCAGGGCTTCATGGATGAGCTTGGAATCTGTAACAATCACCATAGTCCGTTGCCCCATTTGCAAGGTGAAAATTGGACCATATATTTTACGCAACTCACCTACTATAAAGACATAATGTCGACGTTGGAGGATGATTTGGATCAGGTTTCCAACGAAGGGCCAACCAGGCGGTCCTGGAGGGAGGTTCTTAGGTTTGCCACCATTGACTGACCAGTACCGCCACCACAGACGGATGAAAATAAGTGCCAAACCGATGATGAAAAGGTCTATCAACTCCATTCTCTTTAGAAAGAACCAAAAAAAAAAAAAAAAAGAGTTGATAGACTCGTATACAACAGGGTAGTGAAACAGTCGTGGTAGGTTTTATAGAACATTAAAGGGGTGAGAATTAAATGAATTTGATCCACCAGCTATCCGTATATATTAATATCTTCTATCAATGTTTGGGGTCAAAAAATTTAATGCTAGACAGCTAATTTACTGATTATGCTGGTATATATAGGTTTTCGCTAATTGCTCGGCGATTTAGTTTATGAATTTGCAGGCGCCGACATAGTTAGTTATATGCTTGTTTGATCTTAAATTGAAAGTAGCAACGAGGGGATCGAATACCATTAATGGGTGGATGCTCGATGTGTGTAACATAGAGTAGGAAATATATAGTTGGCTTAATTCGCATCATCATAAGATTTCATGTATATGGGTTTTTGTTAATTAATAATGAGGAATTACTTTTTGAGATAATTTGTTAATTAACATAGAAGGTTAATGTTAATGCATACGGTTGATGGCCTTTTTTGGGGACTTGGTGATATGAGCCCTCGGGATGGTGTAGGACCGGAAGAAAGCTTCAAGGTGCTGGAACGGGGTTATAAGGTGTTGAAAGTCTTGAACCAAGCTACTGTACTTGTTCGGACTGCTTGCAGAGGCACCATATGTCGTCATATGAACAACCTCACCTCGATGGTTGAAGACTCATGTAGTTAGTGACAGCGACGTAAACCATTAAAGAGCTGAAGGGCATCAACATGTCTCGTCTGACGCTGAGATAAATTATTTTGTCTTATGAATTGAATCATACCTTATAAGATGTCAGCATTAGGTAAAGTCTAGGCATGCATAGACTTCTTAATGCACTTTTTTGTCCACCCAATTAGATGTAAGTCGGTCCATTAAAGTTAACAGATGAAATGTTAAATCTAGTGTCAAAACTAATCATTTAATGAACAACATGTTTATATGTGAAAATTCAACATAATTTATGTCGTTCCGTTCATATCTCAGGTCCATCCAAAACATGGCATTTCATGTCTTGGGTGGATACGAGAGATATGCATGGAACTGTACAAATAAGAGCCGGGATCCTATATATATAATGATAAATTAGCTTAAGCCATATTTAAAAAAATAATAAAGAAGGAAGAAAAACTAAGAAAAATAATTCCTAATTTCCTTGAAAATAATAATATTAATATTAATTAAAAAAATATTTGTATTTCTCGAATTCTCGATGGTTTCATGAATAAAAAAACCACGTCTTAATAAAGTTGGTGCATGCATGTGTGTGTATATATTATACATATTTCAATTATTTTAGTTTAGTTGTAATTTTCTTTTTTTTTTTTTTACTGAAACTAATAACTAGTTGGGGATGACTATGTCAATTATTGGTGTGGCAAATTGCTGGTTTTTGCTTGTGTTGTCTCCATAGCCAGTGGCTGTCAACAAGTTAAGACGACGACCATTGATGACTTAAAACTGTAACCAGGAGTTAATGTCTGCGGGGAGCTGCTTACCTAAACTTTTAATGAAAGCAATATGCCAAACAATTAGGATTTGGAAACTTACAAGTATACTTAAGAATTATTTAATTATCATTTCGAACAAAGTTTTATACATTTAATATATTATTTTATTGAATTTTAAAAAATAATTAATTATATATACTTATAAATAACCATCTTATTTAGTTCCACTAGAGATATATATATATATATATATATATATATATATATATGGGACCAAAAGCAAAACACATGGCTATGGTCATTACTGGTCGACTCTTCAACCATTTTTAGCTTACTCAAAACATAGACGACAACAGTTGGCTCTTGGTCTGGTCCTTCTCTTTACTACTTCATCATCTATAATTTTGTAATGGTTAATGAGTTTTGACTATTCCTACCCACTTTCTTTGTTTTTGCCAATTTGTGATTTGGATTTAGTGACAGTTGTCCAATATATTTTTTATATTATACTAATTAAAAACTCAGACCCTTCCTTTAGTATTTTCTTTTAGGATTTATACTGAATTGCTCAGTTGTCTTCATATTCACGGATTTCAGGGGGTCCAGTTTTAATTTTTCTAGTTTGGCCAACGTCAGCTTTTAAATTTCATTTTTATTGAAAATATTCTACATGTAATATATGGCTTATATATTATAAGGAGTATATATACCAAACGCATTGACAGTTTGACACATTGCTTCTTTGTTTAGACATGGACGAAATGACTAAGAATGAACTGGTCTTTTTAGTGAACACTAATCTTTTTTCAGAACATTTATTTGGGTACAAGGAAAAAAACCCTAATATAATGTTAGGATAATAAATATTGACTTCCTTCATGCTTTTCCATAATTTAAATGATATATATATATATATATATCTATACACATGTATATATATATATATATATATATATCTCCCTCCATTCTCAATTAAAATTCTTAACAACTAAAAATTTTTTATTTTAGAATTCTCAAGTTGGAAACGCAAAAGAATCTAAAATAATACCGTCATTATATAAATCAGATTATGTCAATATTTATGGTTTGATTTATTGGTAAACTTTGAATTCATCTTTAGTTCACCACGATTAACTAAAAATATAAAAAATTAATATAAAACATGTTTCTAAATATAAATATATTTCTCTCTCTCTCTCTCTTTCTCTATATATATATATATGTTTGTTTTCTTCTATATTTTTTGGATAATGACACATACCTCTTAACATGAGATTTAACATAAACACAAAGATATAATATATATGTCCATGTCAATGTCTAATTTTGGTTGGCACCTGCTGAGTGTATCTATTAAGGTTGGTTCAATTTGTCCGTCTTGATAGGTTTGGGTTATATTAGACCGAGTTTGAACATAATATGTAGTTCTTTAAGTTGATTTAGCTCGACTTGATGTAAATCACTTCATAAATTTAAAGGAGTTGAGGAATATCAATAATTGTCTCTAAAAGTAGAAAAATCATTTCTTAAAATTTTAAAGACAAAAAATCTTCATTAATAGTTATCTTTTAAAATCATGACTCTAAAAAGTTTTGAAAATGAAGTACTATTAAAAAAGACGATATTTATCCTTAGTATTACTAAATCAAAATAAAGAGAATGTTGGCTGTCATCGTCATTTTATTTTATCCCTAAAAATTTTTTATTTTCGTTATATCACTTTTTTCAATAAAAAATTATTTAAATTTAATTATAAAAATATTAATATAAAATAATTTTTTTAATTTTTTTAATTAATAAAAATAAATTTATGGGCTAAACTGAACTAAACTTAAATAAAAAATTTAAAGCACAGCCTGAATGACCCTTAACACCTTTTAATAATATAAATTGGAAAAGTTTCTTCTTCTAGAAACTAAATAAACCTGCATTTTTCTCCTCTTTATTATCCCTACTTAAGCCTACCTGTTTTCTGTAGTATTAATAGAGGGAAAAAAAGGACAACTTTGCATTTCCCCTTAATGGAAAAATTGAAGACCGACAATATCCAAGAAAATGATTTAAGAGATTGAGGGGAGCGAGCAAGGCTGTTAATGATTAACATGAAAAAGATTTTTAGGTCAGGTCTTAGATAAGAATGACGTAAGGGTTTTTGAGTTCGAATTCGATCATAAATATATATATATATATATATATATATATATATATATAAATTGTTGGGTCTTTCAGTTCTGAGGGGCAGTGTTGGATCTTGGGAAGAGATTTCAAAGACCCACCGGCTGCCCCGGCCCATGCAATGTTTACTTTTGATTATAAGTTTATAATATAACTATTTATGCAAGGCAAGGCTCATTAATTAAAGGCTTAATCCAAAGGATATTTGGGCCTGGAATATCCATTTTGATTGCAACCGAATGAGGCCATAACCAAATCCTTTCGGGAAAATCTTAAACCCTTAAGAAAGCAAAGGCAAGTTGGCAACACCGTTACAAGCTATACCATGAAGATGGGTTCAGCGGGCTTAGTTTCAATCTTCAGCAATGGCTACCGAAGTCTCAGTGCTTCAGTGCCCCTCCTCCGCACTTTAGCGTCGATCAATGCTTCTTCTTTATATAAGCATAATAAGAACTGCAGCAAGACTCTTTTGTGTTGTTTGAGTTCAAGCAAGAGAGAGCTTTCTTGTTTATCTTCAAAAGTGGATGTTGCTCAAACAGCTACTACTTCTTCTTTTAATGGGTACTTTTTTTTTTTTTTTGGTGGGTATTTTTATTGCTGGGTATCTGTTTTGCCAATACATACATACATACATACATACATGCACATACATACATACATATATATATATATATATATATATATAGATTTTGCCATTTTGGACTAGAAATGTGAAGAAAAGGAAAGTAACTGGAAATTTGTTTCAGACTTTCAGCTAAAATTGTGTTCTTTTATAGTTTTCAGACTTCCAGCTAATTTTTGTCGTTTTAACTTGATTCAGAACTCATGAAGATTTTGGTAATTTCAACATTGCCTATAACATTTCTGATGTTTAGCATTTGATTGAAAAGGCATTTAGGTTTATAGGGTCCAATCGAATCAAGACTTCCAAATATCTTATTAGATGTATATGGACTAGCACTTAAAGATGGTATAATTTTGGTGCTCATATGTTGTCGCAATTCGATGAATTTTAATGGCTTCTGTATTGAAGTTATCCTTTCTTTTCCTTCTATTCATCTTCTTTGATGTGAATTCTGTATTTGGTAATTAACGTTTATTTCCTTTTGCAGCTATCCTGAATATCATCGGTTGCTTCCATGTTCCTCACAAAATAGCCTGCCGAGAATTGAACACTTAGTTGTTTCAGAAGGAGGGCCTGTTCTAAATTACATTTGTAGGGCACTGGATCTTCCTCCTCTGTAAGTTATTTTGCTTCTTGTTTATTTTGTTTTGAAACTATTTGATTTCTGATGTTCTCCAGTAAACTTTTAATTAATCAGAACAGAGTGATATATGGAAATTTTCATTCTTTGAAGGTTTGTTGCAGATCTCATCCATTTTGGAGCAGTATATTATGCCCTCGTATGTCCACAGCCTCCCCCAAGTGCCACCCCAGAGCAAATTAGGATATTTAAAGAAGTAACAGCACCATCAGTTTTGAGAAAAAGAGCATCCGTTAAGGGCAAAACTATACGAGAAGCACAGAAGACTTTCCGTATAACACATGTTGAACAGTTTGTTGAAGCTGGAACATACTTACGTGTGCATGTACACCCCAAACGTTTCCCAAGGTGAAACACTACGTTTTACGGTTGTTACTCTATTTTTTTTCCAGTGGAATATTATTGAGACTTGTATTTGGACCAGGTGTTATGAAATTGACTGGAAATCTAGAATAATAGCTGTGACTGACTCCTATGTGGTTTTGGACAAGCCTGCTGGTACATCTGTATGTGACTGATTCTTTACTTTTTCAATTGTAATTTGATCTCAGCAGAGATATCATTGTGTTTAATGCATGATGTTCAGTTATCCTTCTTTTGGGGATTGCAAATATTTGTGTTGAGTTGATAGATGAACTGTAACATCTATATTCTATGTCAACTTGCTAGGTTGGAGGAACTACAGACAATATTGAGGAAAGTTGTGTGACATTTGCCACTCGTGCCTTGGGATTTTCCACCCCATTGAAGACTACTCATCAGATAGATAATTGCACAGAAGGCTGGTATTATATCTCATGGATATTACATTGCTCGTGGTTGATTACAGACTTTAGATTTCTTATTTCTGTTGTTCTAATGGCTAGTAATTTACTTGCAGTGTTGTGTTAGCTAGGACTAAGGAGTATTGCTCAGTTTTTCATGGAAAAATAAGGGTAAGTTTCTAATAGGTTTCTATAATTGGAGAAAGCTAGTAGTGTTGTGTTAGCTAGGACTAAGTAGTATTGCTCAGTTTTTCATGGAAAAACCAGAGTAAATTTCTAATAGGTTTCTATAATTTGAGGAAGCTAGTTCTACTTCGGTGCTGTAGCTCATAATTATAGCTGATGTTGTTCTGAAGTCATGCTTTTTCAAAGTAAATGCATTAACTAATTAACTATCTATGGTGTGTGTAAGATTTGATTTAGCAATACTTGTTTTCTTTTTTTTTTTTTTTTTTAATTTTTAATTTTGTTCTTTTATCTGCTTTTCACTTAAGGTTTATGAGGATTATGCTTTCATTGCAACAGGAGAAAAAGGTAAAGAAACTTTATCTTGCTCTTACGGCTGCTCCTGTACCAATTGGAATAATAACACACTATATGCGTCCAATCAATATTGCTCCCAGACTTGTCTCAGAAGGTAATATATTCTCCGAAGCATTATGATTGTTGTAGTTAATTAATCAATTACTCCAGAAAAAACGCTAAGAACGAGGGGAAAAAGGCCTTTCAAAAGGAAAAAAGAATGAGGAGAGAGCATGGCTAATAAAGATGTGGACTCCATATATCTCCTTTTCTGTCCTTGTGATGTCTCATCCTTTTCCCTCTTTTGATCTTATGAGTTTATAGAAGTGCCCAGTTTCTGTATTAAAAGCTACTTTTTTTAGAAGAAGTAGCAAATAATTGGATTGCTGTTATAGGCTTTTATTTGATATGAGAAATTTTCTTTTGCTAATTTACATGATTTGAACCATTATTTGGGGATTTTTGTCCTAATTTTCTCTATATGTTTTATCTGCAGATCTTTGCTTATTACCATTTTTTATCTGCTCTATTTCAACTTTTGTAATATGGATTGAGCCAGGAATTTATATGACTTGTAGACTTTATTAAGGGATGGTACTTGTGTCAACTTGAGGTTATGGAATGCAAGGAGGTTCCATGGCCTGATTCTGTCATTCAAGAAAACTACCGTATTGAAGACTCTGGATGGCCTTCGAAAGATCATGCTTATGAGTGTAAAATAAACCTTTTGACCGGTCGGACTCATCAGGTTATTCAGTTATTTCTTTCTCTAGTCTTCTAAGTTGACTTGATATGCAGTTTGCGGTGTAGACAATGACTATGCTTTGGATGCAGAAGGAAATTAGACTTTAATAACTACTAAACATTTGATGCAGGTTCGTGCACAACTGGCTGCCTGCGGGGCTCCAATAATAGGTGACTCAATGTACATGCCAGCTGCTATTGCAGAGATGGCCAATCCTGGGCTTAACCCATTTGGCAAATACAAGAAATACTGTAGTGAGAATGATAAAGAGATGGCTATTACAGAGTGGATTGCTCAGTATGGGAAAGAGCCTAGTGTTGCCATTGGTCTCCAAGCATGTCAAATTTCATGGGATGATGGTGAGCACTTTTATGAAGCCAGATCTCCCTGGTGGAGATCCAGAAAGGCTTAGATTCGATATGCTGGGACGAGGATAAACATTACATTACATTACATTACAGGTTTTTTCCCCTATTACCTGGTTTTAAGTTCTGTGCCCATATTTCACTCTTGTTGTAAAGGTCTCGTTTCTGTTTACAAGAGAGCTCTAGAATTTTAGCGACAAACCTTCAGGTATAGTCTATAGATTGGGGGATGCAGAAGATGAGAAAGGTTAGAGAGCAGAAAAGAACGTGAACCTCTTTCTATGAAGCGGCAATTGTAGGAGATGATGTTCATATTGAAGCAGGTTACTAGGTTTTTAAGAAGCATCTTGTATGAAAAATCTATCTTCTGATATTTTCAGTTGTAAAACATATCTTAATGAATCCAAATGTTATTCACCTTGCTTGGAGATGCAATATGAACCTGGATCTCATTGAGGTCTTTTGTATTAGACTGAGATTTTAATCCACGTTTTCTTGTCTACTAGTAAGTTACATCGAGTATATTTTTATTATAGAAGTTGTCTGTAACAATGAATAAATATTTCTTTGCTCGGGGAAAGCACAATCTTGAACCAGAAAGGAACAATATATTCCCCTGGTTTAATAAAATATGATCTTGTATGTTTTTTTCCCAAAATTAAGGGAGAAAAGATTAAGGAATTTGTTAATAGTAGTAAGGGCGTCTCTGAACACGATCATCTGTCTGGTATTTTACTTTTCCATGCTCTGCGATGAAATTTTTGTACCAAGTTGCTGAAAACTTAGGAGTTCTCTTCAGTGTCTTAAAGTCAACATGATGAAGTCCGAATCTTCTTGTAAACCCATATTCCCATTCGAAGTTGTCTAGCAAGGACCATGCAAAGTAGCCCCTAACATCGGCTCCTTTCCTGATGTCATTTAACAAGAGAACAAATTAATCAATTATAGTTATCATCACCTTAAGATACGAGAATCACCATTTTGTTAAGCATACTAAGATCATAATAAATAATCACAGCTTTAGTTACTTATAGTTTCTCATCTGCTTTTCACCTGATTGCTGTTGACAGTGATTCCAGGTATCCAGCCATGTACTCCGTTCGTTTGATATCTTGTAAGTAATCTTCAATGGTGGAATTTGCTTTCGTCACCTCACCATATCCTGCATCAAACATGATACATTCCTGAGTGTTGAAAAATGCTATGCAATTGAACTTTAAAGAATCACTTTTATCTCTTCATACCATTTTCTGTAATGATCATTGGGATGTTATTGAATCTCCTTTTGACATAGTTTATGATCTTCTCCATTCCTCCAGGGTAAACATACAGCCAATCCACGTCAGTCTGCAATAGCAAAATGATTTTAGCTTCTTCTGGTTTAAGTTGCTAAGCAAGTTTCAACAGGTGATTCGCTAAGGTTACATACAGGTTCTCCTATAGGTACGCCATTTTTCAGTGAACTTTGTCCCCAAAATCCTTCTGTTTTTGAGGTTCCTGTTCCCGGTTCACACACAGAGAACATACAATCCTGGACATAATAACTTGAGTAATGGTTAATTCCAATAAAATCCAATCCTTTCTTCAGCTTCTCCTTCTCGGTTGCCGAAAATTCGGGTAAAATAGATCCTAGGATGCTTTTCATATCAGCAGGATATCTTCCGAACATAATTGGGTCTAGAAACCTACATTCAAGTAACATTTAGATCCAGAATCGATATATATATATAGAAGTTAGATCCAGAAATCTACCAATTGATAGTGAAGGATTGAGCTCTTGCTGCTGCTAGCTTGTCAGCTATTGAGTTGCTGATGGGTTCAAACCATGCGCCATTCAGAACGATTCCAATGCTGCCTCCTTGCTTTGCCTAAAACATTCATCATTTAAGCAAGAAAATTTCTGACTTTATGTCTTTAAAGCTGCTAATTCTACATTAAACCAATGGCATTTTAGATTTTTTTTTTCCTGGTACTGATACCTGGTATTTGGTTCTGTAAATATGAACAGCCGCTGCATGTGATAGGATAATGTTGTGAGCTGCTACGAAAGGCTCCTTCTCTGAATCCCCATTGGTACAATTTCCAAACGGCGAGGAGCAACGTGATGGCGGAAAAGTTCCAGTCCGGTACCCGAACTTGACTTGAAAATTGGGTTCATTGAAGGTTACCCAATACTTAACCCGATCTCCGAAAGCCTTGAAGCATATGTCTGCAAAATATGCAAAATCCACTCTGAAAATTGACAGAAAAAGGCCATTAGTTGGAGAGACGCCAATGGTGCATGATTACACCATTCATTTGATCCACGGAACAAAGATATTTACTGTGATTCAGGACTCAGCCAACTTCCATATCTGTCCTCAATTTCTTGGGGAAGATCAACGTGTGTCAAAGTAACAAATGGTTCAATCCCTGTTGAAAATTTTCCAAATCAGTATGCAATGACCTTTTGAATATGATATAAATATATCTATGTAATATTTTGAAGAAAAGCCATTCAAGAAATGTTAATGTATATAGGAAACCTTTGCGCAGGAGAGCATCAATTAGCTTGTTGTAGAAATCAATCCCGGCTAAATTGACATTTCCAAATCTCCCCTCTGTCAGGAAATTGCAGGGTATATTAGATAACAATATTACTTTTTTTTAAAAATGTAATTAATATATTTTTTAAAATTCAATATATTAAATATAAAAAAGAATCTTAAAAGAACAATTAATAACTCCTGGTTCAAACATCAATGCTGTCTTTCAAAGGCTTACTTGGTAAAATTCTTGCCCAGGAAATAGAGAACCGATAGCTGTTTACTCCGAGGGATTCCATTAGATCAATGTCTTCCTATATAAAATTAACATCTCTGAGTAAGTAAACCCATTTGTTAACATCTCTGAGGAAGCAAATATATTGACTTTTACAGTCATCATTTGCGCACTGAATTCCAACAAAGATTCCAATTATAAAGCTCCAAAAAGGTAAAAAGTGCAATTACTCACTTTGTTTTACACTTATTTGTAAATTGTCATAATCATAAGTTCATGTTATCTGTACCTTATATCATTTTTAAATTATTTATATCCGGCATCGACTTAATACATATTCAAACATAACTATGAAATATAATTTTTTTAAATATATATATATAAATTTAAAAATATTATGATATCCGTGTTATACTTATGTGTTATATTTTCTCGATTCTAAATAACATAATAAAAGTTTACTATGTTTTTCCAAACTAATTAAACACTTGCAAAGATCTAATTGATAAGAAAATACATTAGCAATTTTTTTTTTCTTTCAAATGAGAAGGTAGTGCAAATTGGAAAGTTGCATGTATGAAAGTAGGCTTACTAAATAGCGATGATAATGATCCACTGCTATGTCTCCAGTGCTTCCATCAATGACGTTTCCTGCATTATATGATCATATTATCTCTTTTTTGTTAAAGATGAATATTTATTTTATATAAAAAAATATGAAATTTAATTTCAACCTATCAGTGTTTTTTTTTAAATTATTTGTTTTTAATTACCTGGTTTATGGGTATAAACATCCCAATTGTTCAAACCTTTCCCATCACTCAAGTAACCACCTTCATACTGCCAAAAAGTGAAAAAGAGCATTGAAAAACTAAGTTTTCATGCTTTTTCTTTCAATTCTGATTTTTTTTTTCTATGGTCCATGTATTAGTTATATGATATCAGGATTAGCAATTTAAACAGCACCTGTAATGCAATGCTATAGTTGTTATTTTATCATTCCGATTATTTTTTGTCGTTGATATTTATCGTATTTAATAGCAGTAGCATTTATTAGGTCCACAATTACAATAAACATGGAACGATTGAAAATGCGTCTACGATCATGATTTAAATCCTTCTGTCAGGGCAACAAATTGAACGAATGGTAAACAAGCAAACCTGGTAAGCAGCAGAGGCCGTCCCGAAGAGAAAGTTTGGAGGAAATGATAGGTTATTGCCCAATAAACTTTGTTTCAGCGATAGCAGCTCCGACGAAATGGAGAGAGTTAATAACAGAAACATGATGGACATCTGTAAGAGAAACGGACCAAGGCAAATCATATAGAAATCCATGGCTATAACCAACTGCCAATGCTGCTGCTATCACCAAATGGAAATATATATATATATATATATATATATATAGTGCTTGACGGGATACAAGAGATTTAAGGAGGAAAATCTTTTGTAGAT
>JBBYHK010000018.1:9360722-9377252 GCA_038382065.1 Adansonia grandidieri | reverse complement strand
CATTTCTTAATTAGCAATTCAAGCATGATTTTATAATTGTCATCTTTTTTGTGGAAGGTTAGATCATCCAAAACTTTTACATTCTCCAATTTTTCAAGATCTTATTTTACTCACTGTGGAGAAAAAAGACTTCGTAATCACTTATTTTAAATAACAGAAGAAAGTATTAATTATCTTCCCGCCATTAAAGGTAGCATAGTGTTATAGTTTTATTCACGATGTTTTGGGCTCTTGCAGATATGGTTGAATGGCATAATTATTATCTTTTGTACTAATTCATGGGTTTGATTGAACTGGGTTTGGATTGAATCTATACCTATCAATTGGAGAGGTTGGATTGATTGTTGATTAAGTTAATTTGAATTGAATTATTTGAAGTTTTAAATTTTTAGATTATTTCAATTTTAGATTATTTTTTATTTGTGTAAGTTTGGATTCAGGTGATTTTAAGTTTAGTCATTTTGGTTTGGATTTATTTTAGATTTGGGTTAATCGGATTTAATACATAAGTTAATAGGGTTTGAGTTATTCTAGATTCAGATTATTTCGGGTTTCAGTCAATCGAGTTTGACACTCAGGTTAATTGATTTTAAGTCAATTAAGTTTAACATTCGAGTTTATTAGGTTTGATTATTTCAGATTAACTGTTCAGATCAATTTGGGTTTAGGTTGGTCAATTTCGTGTTGTCGACTTTTTTTGATCAAGTTGGGTTGGGTCAAGTTTGGGTTAGGGTGAGTTGGTTGGGTTTTTCAAGTTCGGATCAGAATTGATAAGTTTAATTGAATCTCAATATAATATTAACATTACTTATATTTACTCAAATTCAATCCAGCTCGAAAGTTTAAACTTACTCCTTTTTATAAATAAATAGTTTCGGCCCACTCATATCCATCCATAGTATATATATTTTTAAAAATATATTTTTTAATTCAATATTTTTATTAAATTTTAAAATATAAATTATCTAATATATTTTTAATATTTATACTATAATATTATATATTTATTTTTATATTATAAAAATTACATAATATATAAATATAAAATAATATATATTATAAAATTAAAAACAGTTTAGATCCAGGCTTTGAATGTTAAAATTAAAATCTAACACATTTTTTAAATGAATATATCTTATCGCCTAAATTTATTTGTCGATAGAAGAGTTTTCAAACTTGACTTGAGCATATAGCCTGCGGATCTGAGTTGGGTCCTCAATTGATTACTGAATAATTCTTGATGCCTTTTTGCGGAACAGTCACCCCAATAATGGGACTGAAAGTTGTTCTTTGAACCTTCAACTCTGCATATTATCTTAAACTGGTAATCTGCTTTGCGATGATTTTAGCACCCATTTTTATAATCAATGACCATTATCATTCATTACCATCACCACCAGGTGGACAAGCAAAATCACCCAAGTATTTGTCATGGATACTATAATAGTCGACTTATCATTTCCAATGAGTCGCACAGATGTGAAATCAGCTGCCAGAAACTCCAGCATTGTAATGTCCCTAATTTTTATTATATTGCCAAGAATGGTCATTAATGACTAATTTCTTTAATGATTGACTAATTGCAGGAGCGAGGAAGATAGAAGCTGATCCTGTTAATATTAGGCTTTATAATGCATGGCGATTGAATAGCTTTTATGTTTGATTAATGCGTTGATTGTTAGCGTTTGAATTATTGCAATCGAAGAAGACAGTACTATTGGCCAGTTGAGATACTACAAAGTGTAATGATAGTTGAGTATTTTATTTAGTTTGGTTGAATCTTTGAGAGATCTCTAGATTTTACAGCATTGGAGTTTAGATATGAATTACATGACATTAAACTTAGACCACTAAAGGGAGAAATAGACAGAATTCGCAGCAATGGTTCAATGAATACTTTCCAAACAATGCATGGTTTTGAAATAGTCTTTGTTGATTCCCTGGGTCATCAGTAATTTACAGAGTACTTAAGCAAAGTTACGTAAGAGTTTTGAGGAGAAGATTGAACACGATCCTTTTGATATACCAGTAGTGAATATGGTAGCATGACGCAAAACCTTGAAGGAACCATTTAGTCCCCGTTTTTATCACAAATGAACCTGTACATAGTTTTGTCTAGCCCCCAATTTTATTGGAGAAAAGATTCTAGGAACAGGCTAGTCGTAGCAAGGGCGATTCTTAGCATGTTTATTTTTCTGGTCTTTTATTTTGGCTTGCTCTGAGATGAATTTTTTGTACCAAGTTGCTGAAGATTTTGGACTTCTCCTTAGCGTCTTATAGTCAACATGGTGAAGTCCGAAACGAACCGTATATCCAAAATTCCATTCAAAGTTGTCTAGCAAAGACCAGACAAAGTAACCCCTTACATCTGCTCCTTTCCTGATGGCATTCAAGAGAACAAAATTAATCCCTTGTCTTCAATGTCACCGCAACTTAGTATTGCTCACATTACCAGCTTTTCAGCATTGTAAGGCTATTCAACGGACCAGAGAAACTAGCAAAATTATGAATTGTGAGACAAGAAGCTTTCACAAGGATGTAGAAGGAAACCAGTTTCCCAAGAAACTTGTGTTGTTTAGATTTTTTTAATAAAACCACACATTTTAATGGTTATTCTTAGAACCTCACCTGACTGCTGTTGACAGTGCATCCAAATATCCAGCCATATACTCGACTCGTTTGACATCATGACAAAGTTCTTCAATGGTGGAATTTGCTTTAGTCATATCACCATATCCTACACGGAACACTATATTTTATGAGCATATAAGTTTAGCATTTAAATGACACCTTGGTCTCTCCTACCATTTTCAGTAATGATCATGGGTATGTTATGGTATCTCTCCTTAAGATAGGTTACAATCTTCTCCATTCCTTGGGGATAAACATTCTGCCAATCCAGCTCAGTCTGCATGGTTGAAAAGCTTCAGCTGTTAGCTTAACTTGGGATATATGCAGCATAGTTGTGATAAATTAAGGTTACATACAGGTTCTCCTATAGTGGTTTGTGCCCAATATCCTTCAGTCTTTGAGGTTCCTGTTCCTGGTTCACACGTAGACAACATGCAATCCCGGACATGGTAACTTGTGTAGTGATTAATTCCGATGAAATCAAGCCCTTTATTCAGCTTCTGCTTCTCGGTTGTCGAAAATTCAGGTAAAATGGATCCTAGAATGTTTTCCATTTCAGAAGGATATCTTCCAAACATGATTGGGTCTAGGAACCTGTAGATAAGTCTAGTAAGGTATATCATACAGCACTGAATATGCACGCAAATGTATCTATAAAAATTGATGAATAAGAAAACCTAGGGCCTAGTCCAGTTAATTCGTGCTACCACCTTTAAGAGACAGCATTCAGCTGAGACTTGAATTCTAACATTTGCACCCCTTTCCCCTATCCTTAGACTATATATATATATATATATATATGAAGAGAACGGTGAAGAAACGTACCAATTGATAGTAAAGGATTGAGCTCTTTCAGCTGCTAGCTTGTCAGCTATAGAGTTGCTAATGGGTTCATACCATGAGCAATGCAAAACAATTCCAGTGCTACCTCCTTGAGTCTCCTAGAGTTTCAACATTAACTCAGAAATGTTGCTAATTAAGCTTGCATTGCATCAAAGACAATTGGATGTTCAATGCATTAATAGATACCTGGTACTTGGTTCTGTAAATATGAACAGCGGCTGCATGTGCTAGGATAATATTGTGGGCTGCTATAAAGGGCTCCTTCTCTGAATCACCATAGGTACAATTTCCGAATGGCCTGGAACAACGTGATGGTGGGAATATACCTGTACGGTACCCAAACTTTACTTGGAAATCAGGCTCGTTGAAGGTGACCCAATACTTCACCCTGTCTCCGAAGGACTTAAAGCAGATGTCTGCAAAATATGCAAAATCCTCCCTGAGATTGAAACAAGAATAAAGAATTAGCGTTAATAGCCAATGTGGCATTCCATTTTCAGACAAGTGGTCAATTAAAAGGCGAAATCCGTGCCCATGAAAGACTAAAACTTGATAACAATATAATTACTGTGACTGGGGACTCAGCCAACTTCCATATCTGTCTTCAAGTTCTTGAGGAAAATCAATGTGGGTCAACGTTATAAATGGTTTAATGCCTGCAGAAAATGTCCAAATGGGGGCCCAATGAACTTCAGGATATGACAATATTTATCTAGAAAGCTAGCTTAAGAAACGTCATCCAAGAAAGGAAAATAAACCTTTAAGTAGGAGAGCATCAATTAGGTTGTTGTAGAAGTTGATACCAGCTAGATTTATTTTTCCAAATCTCCCTTCTGTTGGGAAATTGAATGTATATTTGATACAATGTCAAGTCCTGTTTCAATTAACTACAACTTAAGCTTAACAAATAATAACTTACTAGGTAAAATTCTGGCCCAAGAAATAGAGAATCGATAGCTGTTGACTCCAAGCGAATGCATCAGATCAACGTCTTCCTAAAATCATAAACATCATAAATAATCATACGCTAGCGGTTCATTTCAACCAAGCTTTGCAGAATATGTATTATTGCTTAGAATGTTACAAAACGAAACTTTTTATCTTTAATAAAGAATTAACCTTGCATATTATTTCCGGCAATAGGCTTTAGTCTTTATAATTTTTCAGAATCGCCTTTTAAAAGAGCTCTCATGTATGATACAGTAACAAATTAAAATTCCTAGATAATGTTATGATGATCTCCTTTATAAAATGTATATATATATCGAGTAGGTAACTTATAATGTCATTGATTATTTTTGTTTAGATATTTAGAGAATCTCAAGATATGGATGGGTTCCATTAAAAGCCAAAAGGTCAATGGGTCACCAACACTACCTGTTAGCTAATTTTAAACGAGTTACATGCTTTCATTATTCATTTATGAATAATTTGTCACAATCATAAGGAGCTGGTGGGTTTCTATTATTATTATTCTTATTATTATTTTTACATTTTAGACCACCACAAAATTAAAACTTAATTATTGATGTTAATAGTTCAACAGTTTATTAATAAAGCAGAGTGTTGAATTATGATGCAAATAAATTATTTTAAAAAGTTTGAAAAGTCAGGACCCAATTATAAGGGTGCAAGTGGAAGTAGGTAGCCATACCAAACAATGATGATAATGGTCCACAGCTATGTCTCCATTGCTTCCATCAACAATTTTATTTCCTGCAATATCAATTATATAAGGTTTTTTTTTTCTTTTTTTTTTTTTTTTTTTCAGAAATGGAAATTATACCCCAATAAAAATATAAAACTGAGGGTCAATTTCTATTCAAAGAGTTATTGGCAAATTTAAAAGGAGTTTTTGTAATGATTAGGGACCATGAATGCTGGTGCCAGAGATGGGTAGCGTAGAATTACCCGGTTTGTGGGAATAGACATCCCAATTGTTCAAACCTTTACCATCACTCAAGTAACCACCTTCATACTGCCAAAGGTGAAGAAGAAGAAGAAGAAGCATTTCAGTGTTTATCTATTATATAAATCCGACTTTGGTTATAGTTAATGAATAAAACAGATTAAAGATGGTAATTGTGGAACCTGGTAAGCAGAAGAGGCCGTTCCAAAGAGAAAGTTGGAAGGAAATACCGACAGATTACCCAAGCTTTGTTTCATAGATAGCAGCTCGAATGAAATGGAGGGAGATAAGAAGAACAACTGTAAGAGAAAGAAACCAGTATAAAGCTTCATGGAGATATCCATGGCTATCCGAAGAGGCTGTTGTCTGAAACTACCAAATACTTGTAGAAAAGTATCTCTATCTCATTACATGCTCAATGGAGTATGCAGTAAATTAATTTATAGAAATCTTATTCGATGAAATGGGCCTACAATTATGTCGACAAGACGATGACAGGCCAACAGTCATTGATTATTGTATTGTATTGCAATGGAAACAAAAGCTGAACAAGGCTATCCATCTTATCTTCCAATAATCCAGCAAGAGAGATAAAACGGGCTGAAATAAATAAATAAATAAATAAAAGAGCAAGCCTCCTTAACTAGGAGATTTCTTAATAATCTTTCATGATTAAAGCCTGATTGTTTAATCAAATCCCAATAGTAGAAAAAATGATTTAGCAAGTAGAACATTCCTTAGTTAACAATCGAAGCTTGATTTTATGATTGTCATCTTTTTTTTGAGGAGGGTTAGATTTGCCCAAAACTTTCACAATCACCAAGTTTCAAAATATTGTTTAACTGTGTTTATGCGACAATATGTGGAAGGTCAATGGGCGCTTAGCTAGTGAACCTACAAGACAAAGAAAGCTGGAGAGCGTTGGAGTAGATATTTTGAAGCACGTTTCGATACTTAAGTAAGTAAAATAAAATAAAAAAGAGATGAGAGTATATAAGTTATGTATGATTTATCTTAAAGTGAACTATGATACTTTTGTACAATAGTTTACTAAGCATTTTTTATTATCTAAAATCTTATGAAAATAAAGTTTACAGGTAAATAAATATTTTTAAATAAAGATAAAGATTGATAACACTTTAAAATATTATGATATTATTATTTTATCTTATAGATATAACAAATTGATTAAAAAAAAAAGAAATTTCATAATTACTCATTTTAGTATCTCAAACTAATAATCTGCTTTGCAATGAGCTTAGCACCCAATTTTGGTATCGTTGAGCATTGACCACCATCACAACCTAATGGATGGGTAAAACCACCGAAGTGCTTATCATCGATGCTAGTGTTTTTACATTTTCCAACAAGTACTATACAGAGTTCTCAAATCAGAAGACAGGGAATCCTTCATCCAATGTAACTTTTTTCTGATGCTTAAAATTATTTTATTGCTTCTCGAGCAATTCTAATTAAATGGCATTAGACCACTAAAGCCTGGAAGAGAGATGGACGAAATTCGCAGCAATGGTTACATGAATCCTTTCCAAATCCAAACAATGCACGATTCCATTGCTTAATTTTAATCTTCAATACAAATTTTAAATTTAAATAGTTTTGAAATATTATGTTTTGTTGATGCGGAGACTAGCACCAAGCTTTGACCCATTAGATTTTATGATTTTATTTTTAAAAGGTATTTCGTAAGTATGAGTTTAAACTTTTATTAATATATTATATTAAATCATCAAAGAATTTCGATGTAAAAAGAAAGAGTTACAAACTCTTCCGTTTAAAGCTTAACATCTTCGTCAAATTTAATATAGAATAGACAAAATTAATACGAAACAAACAGAACCAGGATCACACTAAATATTGAGATTTTAAAAGTGACTCCTATCATATAATATTTTACTCATGCAAGAATTTAGAAGTAGTTCTTACGATATAACATTTTACTTCTGTCGGTGGGTGAATTAATCTCAAATACTATTTATGAATACCTACATTTAACCTAAAAAGATATTATTTACGCAAAAATTTTTGACAAGAAATGAATACTCAAAAATTTTTGACAAGAAATGAAACGTTACAGTTGAATCCCCGGAACATGTTAAGGCAAAGGACAAAGAAGAGTGGGCCTCAAAATTTACGAATCCAACCATCATAGCATTAGGCAAATACATAGTACGGGCTGTTCTCATGTCTGCACGTCCAACTGTACTTAAGTCAAATTGTTCAATCAACTTCCTAATTTATAGAATATTGTATATGGGAAGCGCACCGTCTTTAACTACGTGCATGATTACACTTTTTTCCTTGAATAAAAATATGAAACACAAGCTTTCTATAACTTTAAGAGCCTGCCAAACAAATTGTTCAAGAAGCAACTATTCAACCAGCTGAATCTGATGAATATAAGCGACAAATGACCCCCAACCATCCAAAAACTGGGAATTTCTCTCCAACATTTGATTGGTATTTGATAAAACGAATGACCTTAATTTATATAAATATTTATATAAAAATAATTTTTTAATAATATAATAAACAACAAAAATGTTTTTTCTTGATTGATCTGATCTTGATCTAATCTGACATAAAAAATAAAAATTTTAAAAATTTTAAGTTACGACTCAATTGTAAATAGATCTAATTTATGATCCAATCATGGAAGTTTTAAATTACGACCAGATCGAGGATTAATCAGGAACCCGCTACATTCACCATTATCAGAGCTCATAATATAGCAGGCATCAATAACTGGTCTCATTTCACCGTAACTACAAAGCTATTCTTTTTTTTTTTTCAACCTACAAAATTGGAGGTAAAAAAAAAAAAAGTAGAATGTAAAATCTACATAATAATTGGCAGAACTAAAGGGTGCAATACTACTCAAAAACATGCTGCTTCGATCTTGGAGAAGAAATGCCGTACAAGGCACCGAAACTTAGTCCACTCCGCAATATCATCAAATCAAAGGCTGCCACTATCGTGAATGCCTTCCAAATTCAACTAATGAGCCTCTTTCATCGTTCGCTTATGTCGGTCAATTCACCAAAATCTTGAAATTCTTACACTTTCTCACTGCTTTGCCTGCTCAAAGCATAAGTTAACCATTACACAATCAATCACTTGACATGGTAGAGTGCAAAATTAGTTTGGAATTTGGACACGCCATCTTCCCTATCAAAGCTTAGTTCAAATAAACTAAAAATTTCATATAGATGGACTCTTAACAACTAAAGAAAATTCCATCCTCAGGAGCATTAGTAATTGAGACATCGTGATTACACAATCTGAAAACAAGAAATACTTGGAAATTGAAGTCCAATTTTCAGAGATCCTAACTCAAATTCAAACACAAGTTAAAGTGCTTGATTTGAATCTTTCAAATGCTATTGGATGACCCAGGAGGATACTGAAAGGCTATTCTAACGAGTTTTTTTTTTTTTTTTGTTCTCCATATTGAAAGCAAATTTGTCCCTTGTGTACCAGACTTCGGTCCCAAAATCTCAAAAGAGTTCTGAAAAGTCAAATTTTGCGTAAAGAGAGAAGAAAGCATACCTGTGAATAAAGGAAGGTTCCAAGGATTGCAATGGCAGCTCCAAGGGCATTAACGGGCTGCACGGGTGTGTGGAAGATGATGATGGACGAGACTATAACTGAAATTCGCTTCATTGTGTTTCCAATGCTAAATGTCAAGGGAGAAATTTGATCCAGAGACATGTATGAAACCTGATTATACAAGTGGTAGAAGACACTCTGAGCTACCACCCACCTGTAAGAACTCGGAGACAATTTTTTCTTAGCAACAAACTAAATTCGGAGAAAAATGATCACGTTATAAAGCAATTTGAATAACTTAAAACAGCCAAAAGAAGGTTAATCAGCGTCCCATATGTTTGAAGACACCTAGGATGTTGGAAAATCGCCAAGAAATAACAAAGAAAAACCACGAAGAAATCAAACAAACCGAAACAAAATAGCATATGCTTAATCTCCTATATGAATAACAACACAAACAATAAACAACAGAAAAACTGAAGAGCACTTAATATGAAGGTAATGGTAATTACCAAACAAAGTTGGGTCCAATTTCTGAGACTGCCTTCTGCCAGCCAACAGCCCATAGCTGAGGACCCTCAACAGCGATTGCAAAAGGTGTAAGAATCAATAGAGACAACATAGACAAACATGCATAGTAGTTCATCCCACTGACTGATTTCCCATTCATCCCATTCTTTGAGAATATGTTCCGGAAAACGAATGCTAAATTCGATATCATAGCCCCCATGAAACCTGAAACATATTAGCATTGCAAACTCAGTATTTGAAAAATTGAGGCACAAATTTTTGTTATAGGAAAAAAGGGATAATCATGCTTTCTTACCAGTCATGTTAAAATTGAGCTCGGTCACAGCCGAAAGTGCACAACCTCCGATAATTGGCAGGAGTGACAAGTAAACTGGTAATGGAAATGCTTCCCCTAACAAAAATCTTGAAACCAAAACACTGAAAGCAGGTTCACCACTCTTGATGATATGAGTGAATGAAACTGCAACCTTTGACATGCTCACAGTTGCTGCTACATGTCCAATAGTATGCGCCACCGCAACCTAAAACAGACAATCCATCAAACAATGTTTCTAAATATGTTCACAAGATGTGGTTTTTCAACTTAAATTTCCATGCTTTTTTGCTTTCTAACGTCTAAGACTACAACAAAAAAAAATGCAGCATTCAAATTCAAAGTCATCATATTTTTCCTACATGTCAAAGTAAGTCAAAAAGAAATTAAAGGAAACTGGGAAAGCATTAAAACTTACAGGGAAAAGGGTCTTCCAAAACTCAAAGTCGGTTTTAGGAGCATCAGCGACCCTCGTGGTCCAAGATATGAGCATCATCAGAGAGCCAGCAGCCAGAGACAGAGTAGAGGTAAGCCAAGGAAAAGGAAAGGCATTTAAAACCTTTTTGTTATATATATTGAAAACTACATTCAAAGCCCACCAAGTAGCAAAGTAAATTCCAATCTTAATCCTTTTAGCTGCCTCCAGTCTTGCTTCCTCATCCGGTAACTCAATGTTTATGTCCAGAGGCCTAGACCTGTGAGTTTCATAGGCCTGACACTCTATCTTCCTCTGCTGGGTCTTTTTCGAGATTGCAAGATTTTCAATAGAGGCAACGTGTGGATGTTTTTGAGAAGAGAAAGATTGGTTGGGAAAGCCATTATGGACGTTCTTGATAACGGGTAACGGAGGGAATTGTGGACTGGTGATTGAACGTTTCTTGGGTAAGAAATCTATGGAAGTGAAAGAAAATGGAGAGTATTTAATTGAAGAAATCATGGTGTTTTTGTATTGTTTTTCAAAGACTGTCAACTAAACTTGTCTGATAGGAATGTAGTGTTTCTTGTAGAATATATTAGTCTGGCAGATAATACAGAGTTTTAAAGAAGAATTCACGCGAATTCAGCTTAGGTAGAGAAAAGATTAAAAAACAAAGTAAACAAGATGAATAAAGAAAAGTTTATAGAATGGCAAGAAAGAAAGAATAAAAACCGAAGAGTTTGCTTGGTTTGGTTTGGGGAGGTAGAAGGGCAAAGCTGAGTGAGAGAGAATTTATATAGGGAAGGGGAAGTCAGAGAAGGCAGAGCTGAGGAAAGAAGACGGACTCCTAACTTTAAGGCGGCGGGTTTCACTTTTCTCTTGCCCCGCGGTTACGTAGTTTTGGAATTACTAAAATATCCCCCATTTAAGTACTTTTTTTTTTTATTTACACCAGTAATAAAAAGAAATGATTTTGGTAAATTTATTAAAAAAATAAAAAAATAAATTTATATTACTATAACATGTCATTAAAGGTATTTATATATTTATTTTTTAAAAACTATCAAATTATGACATCATCATATAATTTACTTTTGCCTACGTTTTACATCATCAAATAAATTTAGCCAAACGGCAATTTTAGTAATATATCTTCATTAATTTACAAGAGTTCATATTTTAATAATTAAATTTTTTATTTTTGGAAAACCATAATTTTATTTTTAGAAAGAATATTGAAAATTATTTTGGGAACAGAGTAACTTTGATTTTTGTACATTAGAAAAACGTGCAATTTATGCTGACGCCTGCATGTTTGCAAATCGAAATTTTCGACTTCTCCCCCTTCTTTGTCTTTGCTGAATATTGTAATAATCAAACTCGAAAAATATCAACCATTATTTCTCTCCTTTTTTTTTTTTTTTCTTTTAGCTGCAAAGTTTAGAACAGTCAAACTTACATGAAATTTCCTGCAGTATTTCTTGAATAATGCTCCAATTAAGCTTCCAAAATCACGACAGCATGGCCTGTCGCAACCCATAAAAGGTTTGAAAGTTCCTTCTTTGATATTTTTTCCATTCCTTCTACCCCACCAGAATCATAGCAGCCACTGTTTCTATTTCCAGTTTGGCAAAATCTGTGATTCGATTAATCGTCGCAGCCATCAAATTCCCAAAAATATTTCATATATTTATATATATATGTCTTCGGCAAGTATAGTTCATGCCATCTAAGACTGATGTAACAACTCATAAACTTTGCCCTCAATTCTTCACCGCTAATTTCTTGCAGCAGCTCCCTTGATTGAACATATAAAAACAATCTCTTGAGTTTTATTGATTTGATTCCAAGGCAAGAAAAATCCTACTGAAAAGAGAAAGACCCACACCAACACCTGTCAAATTTGCATGCTTTTTGATCGTTGATGTTTATTCCCAACTTGTCTTATAATATTTTTCATGCATTATTCTTAATTTGGACGGATAAAAATTTTTCTAAACTTTAATAAGGGGAAAAAAATCAGCTTGATTACCTTTTGACGACCGGTGCAAGATGTCAATTGGGTTGCTCCGGTTAGGACATAGATAGTCGTTTGTTTTCACGTTGGATGGAAGGCTGTAATTTGCGTAGCAATTGGCATTAGGTTAGGTGGGATTTGGAATTATTATCGTCACGTCAGCTTCAACATACGTAACCAGAACTGCATGTTCTTTGAACCTCATTGGAAGTGGGAAGGTCAGATGGTGACATGTATATAGGTTGCCAAACAATCCCAACAGCCAATGAAATGCTATAGGCTTTAGCTAGGTGATTGGGGTACGCATGATATTGTACAACACTTTACCAACCCTTCATGTCTGCAGCCTGTCATAATGACAGTCAGTTTGATTCTATCAATGCTATCAATGTCGAAGTAAAAGTTCTTTTATGCTTGAATATTTTGACAGGTTCGAAAGCAAGGAGCAAAGCTTCACAAGGATGCCAAAATTGCCTGATCAACGCTTTGCTTTACAGTAGTGAAACAAGTTGCATGCATCTTCTTTGCAGCCACCCTTTCTTCCTTCTCAAGTGGTTCGAGAAAGTTTCCTTTCATCTGCGACAGTATCCTTACCACCTGGCTTACTGGCACCATCCTTGAGTCATGGATACACTCCACAAACACATGGTATTGTCGTCCGTAAATCTAACTCAATACCCGTTGCACAGGCCCGTTTATCGATCCCAAATGTGCCAACTGGTTCTTTGCATTTACAGGGGGGAGCCTTGCCCCCTCCGGCATCTCAAATGATTCTTGCCGCACAAAATGCAGGTCCACTGCCTCCTAACCAACCTCAAAATGCTGCATTTTCTGGTTTGATTGGTTCCCTCATGGCTCAAGGTTTGACCTCATTGACAAAACCAACCCCCGTACAGGTACTTATTTTGGCGAGGTTCTTCTGTAATGATTTATGTTTTTCTTGTTCATTAAGATTTTATCACAACGAAGCAATTTATTTTGTAGGATTCTGTCGGAATTGACTTTGATGCAGATCTCATCAAGATGCGACACGAGTCTGTAATAAGTGCTCTATAAGCTGATCTTCCGAGTCAGTTCACAACATGTGGCCTTCGATTTAAGTTGCAAGAGGAACACAGTGCTCATATGGATTGGCATGTGACAAGAAACCGGATGTCTAAGAACCGTAAGCAGAAACCTTCTCAAAACTGGTTTGTTAGTGCTAGCATGTGCATAGTACTAAATTGCGGACGTTACGCATCGTAACGGATTCTCAAGTTCCCGTATCGCAAAACTCCCGCTTCATAACTGTGAATCGAAATCACAACTGTAGCGGCCGTAAGCTGCACAAAAACGGCTGCTACAGTTCAACATACGGCCGGGACACAGTTGCATGGCCGCTACTCTGCACATTTGCTTGACCAAATCTCTTACAAATGATGAAATTTAAAGTTAAGGAGAGAACAAGTTTAAAATAGTGTTCTTGCTTATGAAAAAGTGATAAACACGCAGCTGCGACAAGTAGAAAAAAAAAATAAGGGATACTTATTCTTCAAGTATTAATTCTATAGCCAGTAAGTAAACCAATATCTTGAAATACAAATTTTTCATGCGAGTTTCTAGCTTTTTAAGTTGAATAATTATAAAACTAACAACTATAAGCTTTTTTATTAGTTTTCTAATTAATTTCTTTGAAGATATCTATCAAAAAGTCGTATGTTAGGAATCATTAAATTTGAAGATGAAACAGAGACTTAAGTTGCTTTCTTTCTAACAGACAGGGCTACTTTGTTTCTTTCTCCAAAATTCTTTAGTTGTCGTTTTGATATATTCTTAAGAATTGGCAGTAGAGTTCGTGTCAATGGATATGATATGCGTGACGTGAGTTCAACCATAAGTTATAGAACCAAGTTTAGTTACGGTCCAAATTGAATCGGACCAATTCAATCAAATATGAATTAGTTAGAATCCAAATAATTTCATTATATATGCATAAGTTATTTCATTATCAAATGTGCAATATTTTAAAAATTTCACCTCGCGATCCATTACATAATGTATCTTGCATATGTGATTAAATCCGTGACCACGATTTAAAACTATACTTGTGGCTTAATGGTGCAGAGGCTCTGGGAACTAATGCAGTTCCTGGATTTTTACCCACTGAGGTTGTAGAAAAGAAAGATGATGAAGAATTGGCAGTTCCTGCCGACGAAGATCAGAGCGTCTGTGCATTATGTTGTGACTGTTTTGATGATTTTTATAGTGATGAAACAGAGGAGTGGATGTACAAGGGGCTTGTCTACATGAATGCAGCCAATGGGTCATTTGAAGGTATGGATAAATTGCAGTCAGGTCCCATAGTGCATGCTAAATGCATGACGGAATCTAGTGTGGTTCCCCCTGGAAATTTTGTACGGTATGATGGTGTATGGATTTTTATCTTTGCCTGCAAATTGCATTGCCATATTTTCCCTTGTTGCTAATATTATTTATTTTATTTCATCACTTTTCCATTTCCATTTTCCTAATGCTTATTGCCATATTTTTCCTTGTTGCCAATATTATTTATGTTGTTTCATCATCTTTCCATTTTCTGTTTTCCTATTTGTCTCTGAGTTTACTGCATTGAAAGCAAAATTGTTGTGGAACTGAAATAAAATTTAGAAGTGGACATGGGCGGGAAACTTCTCTTGTAAATATTTTAGCATTAAATTTTGAGAGTTCAATAGTTGTATGAAAGGGGGGTAGGTTTTTATCTGGCTTGTTTGTGTTCAGAAATGTCAAAAATTTACCATTATTGATACCTCGAGTGGAAGTGTAACTGAAATATGCTAAGGTTATAACTGCATGTAGAGAGCTTGTTTCCTGCAATTGTATATTTCTTTTGATCTTGTCTTATTCCCTTGCCTCTCTGAGTGCTGAGAGGACATGTGGCAGGCTAAGTTTCGTGAAATAAATATATATATATATATCTTCTTTTATCTTATATTTTCTTCTTTTTCATTGCAGGGAAATTCTGAGGACAATAGTCAAAGAAAAAGATTGCGGAGTTAAACCATGTTAAATCGGCTTATAAGCTTACGTAACTTCAACATGATCTTAGTTTTATGTTTTTGTTGGTGAGCTTGGGCGATATTCCAGAACCTTGTACATATATAGCTGAAACTGTACCATGCAGAATGCATGGCAGCAAAGAGGTTACAGATTTCTGGCGGCCTTAATTTTGGGGCATTCACCTTGTTTCGTTCTTGCAAAATCGTCCGGCAGAACAGTTTAAACATCTTTTTATTGTGTCAACAGTCAGAGCTAGAATACTTCAAAATGTTATATGGGGAAATATTGCTCTCCTCTTGAGTTTTTGACCCTGCATGTATGTAGATCTCTCAAACAAGCTGTGGAGAAGTTTCTTCAAAATATAATTTTTATATAATATCATAAATTAATCTTAGCTCTTCAAAATTTGCATTTTAACATATTCAAATCAAAAACCTCACTTTTCAAATACTGAAGTTTTTTTTAGTAATTCTTCAATAACCACACAACTCAACCATCAGTTATGAAATATATACATATACATATATATATATATATCATGTCACTGTTTTTTTATCGAAAAAGAATCTCAAAATTGAAAAAAAAAATGAAAACTATTAAGAGTGGACATAGAGGAAGTCAAGAGTGTGAGCTCAACTGAACCCAGTCCGACGTAATTCTAGTATGGCGGATCCGACTTGGGCTTGAAATAAGTTAGAATATGTACGATATACATACCTCAGACAAAATTCTAGTGCTTCTCTAGAGGAACGAACCCATTTTAGCCATCCTAGTAGATTTTAAAAAGCATGGTCCAAACATAATTGAGTTTTGGGTTCAAAGAGGCCTTCCGTACAAACAAATGTTTTTTTTATTTCATTATTGATAATATTTTTTTAATTTTCATTAATGTATCATTTTTAATTTAATTTAAAAAATGTGCTCTTTTTTTATTTTATATTGAGAACTCGCAATCCAAGATGGCGAGAAGCAAATATGATGAGAACTCGTCAAGGGATAGGAATCAAAGCATAAGGAACTTGTCGTAAGAAAAAATTATAAAAAAGTAAAAGTAGCAAATAGTTATTAAATAAAAGTGAAAGAAAAAAAATAATTTTAAAGAGGAGAATGATATTTATTAAAATTATTAATAAAGAGATTAAAATTACTTATCTATTCTTTTTTTGGTCTGTTGACCGACTCTCTCCCATATATATATATTTAAATTTTTATATCCAATTTTCAAATATTAGTATATTTATATCTATACTAAATTTAATATACTC
>JBBYHK010000018.1:9275017-9286223 GCA_038382065.1 Adansonia grandidieri | reverse complement strand
GTTAACAAATATCATTTTAATTTATTAAATATTAATATATAATAATATTAAAAATATATTTAAGCAAAAAAAAAAAACTGTTAAAAAAAAGTTAAGGGAAGACTCAGTCATATGATGAAGACGACTTATAGGGAATATTCCAGATGAGCTTCCAAAATTGGATGACGTCTGGGTGGTGTAGTTGGTTATCACGCTAGTCTTACACACTTGCGGTCCCTGGTTCGAACCCGGGCTTAGACAAGTTTTTCTTTTTGCTTTTGGTGGTTCTGCATCTCTGTGTCAGGTGTCAACTCAGTCTCTCACGGGAACCCAGCTACTGAGTTATCTTCACATGGAAACGTCAGGAACAGCAGTCCAAAGTCAAAATGTGAGAGGTGTCATCCTCTGTGGAATCAAGCCGTGAAACGTCTCAGTAGGTTTGACTTTGCCCCCTTAGATTTAGTGAAACAAGAATATTTCAATGGCTTTAATTTCTTCGCGGGTAAATTGTTAAAGAGTTTAGCAAGGTAAAAGTACATTATTGCACTCACCATAAAAGGAGTCCGAAAACTCACCCATCAGATCATTCAATGTGTACCATGGAGATTTTTAGATTTTCTTACCTTTGCAATTACATGTATGTTCCATAGTTACCTGAAACACCATACGTAAAGGAGATTCGATACGAGTGCAACGATGTGGTACGTCACATTTTTTTTAAATATAGATATATTAATATTATTTGGAGTTACAGAATGTTTTATTTAAAGTTATGATATGATTAAAGATACATACTAATTTTAATAATTATTTTTAATAAAAAAAGTAAAATTTTATAAGAATTTTAAAAAATATTTTATTTATTAATTTTGTATAATTTTGATTCATTTATATAAGAATTTAGAAATAAAATATAGTCCAAAAATTATTTGGATTGATTTAAATTTAAAACATTTTGAGCTCTAAAACCATTTAGGTTGACAGCCATAGCGCTAATACCTAAAACGGTGAACCAGATACCTACTACAGGCCAAGCAGCTAAGAAAAAATGTAAAAAACGAGAATTATTAAAACTAGCATATTGAAAGATTAATCGATCAAAATAATCATAAGCAGCAAAAATTGTATCTTCCACAATGGAATCTGATAAGTGAGATTTCGAGTAAGTCTTTACATAATTTTTTTCTGTCCGAAGAAATGACTCATCGAAATAATGAGTCACCATTGATATCGACATATCTGAGATCGCCAAATGTTCAGGAGTTCCTCTATTCAATCCTTTTCCTTCTTCTTGTTGCTGGATATCTCGTTCGTACACATCTTCTCTTTTTTTCCCGAGCCCATAGTGAGTTACAGACAGAGTTCGAAGAGGTCAAATCTTTGATGATTCCATCATACATGATTGAGTTGCAAAAACTTCTGGATAGCTATCCTACATCTGAACTGAATTCTTTGAATCTCTTTCTAGTTGCTCTGAAACAATTAGGAGATTTTCTAGAAGAAATACGGGGTTCTGCTTTTGGCGATAACATGCTATGAAGTGGTGGTCCTGCTTATGGGGTCAAATCAATACGTTTTAAGAAGAAATATTTGATATTATAAGTTTGTTTCTCTTAACAGAATCTGTAACCTTCATTAGTAAATTCATTTTCTGTAGTTTTTCTGATCAAACTAGAAATTACCAAAAAACCATACATAGCACTGAATAAGGAGCCGTCGAATATACCAACTATGCCTAACACGTGAAATGGGTGCATAAAAATATTGTGTTCAACCTGAAATACAATCACGAAGTTGAAAGCATATCATCAGAAAAACGTTCTTGACTGATTGGATAGATCAGCAAAACAGCAGTAGCTGCTGCAACAGTAATATTGAAGCCCAATTATACATTTAGTATGTCGTAATTTGCCAGCTGTATCCGACCTCAATTTGGGCGCTACATCTTCGCTCTGAAAACTATCGCGCCGTGCATCCTTTCTTCTTTTCTTCTCTGGTTCTTCACCACTGCCTCCATCTCCTTCTTCTGTTGCTGCCATGGTGTCCAACGAATCTGATACTCGTATCGCCGGGTTTTGGAATGCAAACGTACCACGTTTTGGCACGCAGGAACTGGAACGCCGTTCGCTGGGGAGAGAAGCGTTTCTGGTAACTATGGCATGTTCTTCTGATTTCTCTCTCTCTCTCACTCTCTCATGCAATGCATCAGCCAGCATTGGCACCTTCTCACGTGAATGTCTCCAAGAAAAAAAGCATGATGTAATATTATTTGGAGTTTTGCAATTAAGATCGAGAAATGGTTTGCAGCTAAACCCAATCCGGAAGCTTTAATATTTTTTGGATCGAGAAATCTAAATAATATTAAAAAATATTTTTATAAAAATATTTAAAATAAATTTTAAATTAAAAATAATTTTTATTATTTGTGTAATAATTCGAACTAAATTGATTTTTTTTTTTAATTTTCGTTAGATTTAATAAAAACAGGGTGGACTGTTCGATCCCGAAACAGATAATAGATAGGCCCAAAAGCCAATAGGACTCGAAAGCAAAACCAGCTTTTTTTAACCGAAGGTTGCCCAGAAATTTCCTAATGCAGTCCAATTTAATTGGTGGGCTCGTGAACTCCAATTTGGGTTTTCCTACTATTTAGGCCCAATTTTCTTGTACCTCATAATTTCCTAACAAGTAAATAAAACTTAGATTAGAAGAAAATAAAACGAGAAAAATAAAAAAATGCTGGCTTGTCCTGGTTCCGCCTTCAACCTCCGGGCCACGGCAACCCCGGCCAATCCCGATATTTCCGAGCCAGAACCAGAGCCCAAAGTTCGGAAACTGAAGGGGAGCCCACAACTCAACAGATGGTACCGTGCACGAGCCTTAAGGTCGGGCCTCAAGCTTGAACGACCGAGCCATCGGGACGGCGCGGTTGAGGTGAACCCCTCGGTTCAACGAACGAGAGAGTCCTTGTCTTTGGAGCCCACTTCAACGGCATATGACAGCGACCTTGAGGTTGAGGTAACAACACCGGCGAAGCCAATTTATATGGTATCGGATGGAACTGGATGGACAGCGGAGCACTTAGTTAACGCGGCGTTGGGGCAGTTCGAGCATTGCTTGGTGGACCGTGGGTGTCCTGTAAATACACATCTGTTCTCCGGGGTATGTTTTTCACTTTGTTTCAAATCTTTCAGACCTTGTTTCAGTTACCAATGAATCCCAGTCTATTCCTGTCGAAAGTTTTACAATATTTAATGTTGTCTGCTTGTTCTTTCTTTTGTTGTTATTTTCTTTAAAGCTAGTAAAAAGCAAAAAAGTAAATAAAATACAGAGTTAAAAGTCTATCTTTTTTTTCCTTTTTTTTGAACTTCTTTCGAAGTAAGTAAAAAAAAGTGTAGACTTTGGTGCTGTTCTTATCCAAGTTCATTTATTAGTAGTAATTAATTAATAATGAAACTTGAATATTTAATGTTTGAAAAGCTTTAGGTAGGCAAATTCTGATAATAGTGTCTTTTTAAATTAATTCAATGACAATATAATGCGCAAAGTTCAGATTGATGATGTTGAGAGATTGAGGGAGATTATAAAGCAGGCAGCCAAGGAAGGTGCATTGCTTGTTTATACTTTAGCTGATCCTTCCATGGCAGAGTCTACCAAGCAAGCTTGCAAATTGTGGGGTATACCATCGACAGACATATTGGGTCCAATTACAGAGGCAATTGGCACTCATTTGGGTGTCTCACCTTCTGGTCTTCCCCGAGGAGCTCCTGGAAGAAACATCCCTCTTTCAGATGAATACTTCCAACGGATTGAAGCTGTTGAATTTACAATCAAGCAGGATGATGGGGCTCTTCCACAAAACTTGTGGAAGGCTGACATTGTTCTCACAGGTGTTTCTCGTACCGGGAAGACACCATTATCAATTTATCTAGCACAGAAAGGATATAAAGTAGCAAATGTGCCTATTGTGAAGGGAGTTGCATTGCCAAAGGGACTTTTCGAAGTAGACCCCGAGAAGGTTTTTGGTCTGACTATTAATCCCTTTGTCTTGCTAGCTATTAGAAAAGCAAGAGCGAAGAGTCTGGGCTTCAGTGAGGAAGCAAGTAGTAACTATTCGGAGATGGATTATGTGAAAGAGGAGTTGGAGTTTGCTCGCAGGGTTTTTGCTCAAAATCCTGTCTGGCCAGTTATTGGTAAAGATAACTTTTTTACTCTATTTTGTTCAATTCTCCCAACTCTTTTGATTCCTTGTCGTGGAGATTTTTGAGAACATTAGTAAATTTAACAGTAAAAAAAATTAGTAAGCTCATCTGATGAATCTTGGGCTCACCTACTGGTACTTGTCCGTGCAGAAGTGACTGGTAAAGCAATTGAAGAAACTGCTGCTGTTATATTGAGGCTATACCATGACCGTAAGCACAAGTGTTCAATGCCTCAAATATCAAAACGTTACTAATGAGGCAATGAGATGGCAAGTTATTTTTTTCAGGTATGCAGGAGTAACGGGATGTTGCTGCCTCATAATTACTGAGAATTACTTCATAACTTAGTTTGTGAATTCCACAGGGACAAAAGCGAAATATAGCTAAGATGTACATGTTGCTAATTATGAACCTGACTAACTAGTATGTATAATTATGTATAATTATGCAACACACCCATAGAGTTTACTTATGCAGTTTGTCTGAAGACAGAATTTTCTTCTGTGTCAATTGAGCATATAAAGATTCTTAATAAAGTGGCAGCTATCTATTTATTACAAGTGGTTATATCATCCAATGGTATATATCCAAAGGGATCACTTAAACTTCATCATCTCCAAAACCTAATGTATTGGTTTTGTTGTGGAAATTAGTACCAGAATTATCAATTGCTAGATCTAACTTCTCTTTAATCATTTAATATTATTATTACTTTTATTTCTTTGCGTTTGTATTGTTCCCCAAAAATGGGGGATAAATCATGCTTGTATATGGTTTTATCCATGATTGAAGCATGAACCCGTATTTTCTTGGTGATCTTGAATTCCTTACCTTCAGAGGTTTTCATAATGATTACAATGTTTTGAATTCAGTTTGCTGAGATGCCATTATGAAATTTTTTTAGTCCTATATTTGGGAAGTTGTTTAGTTATTTCTTTCGTTCTGTATCATAATATGGTAATTTTTCTTATACTCTCACATGTTTCATGCGTCAAGGCAGACTGTTTCTGTGTTAATGAATATAATCAAAAGATTTTCCTTTTTATACAGTAAATAGCATCTGGTAAAACGGATCTATTTATGGTACTAATTATAGATAATCTTTGAAAGAGTGGTAAGAGATTCCTTTTAAGTAAAGAATAGGCCTATGATGGCTTGCATTATTCAAACATTTGCTCAGCCTAAAAGAGCAGTGGAAAAGGATTAATATTGCTGAGAGGACGTCTCAGTGTTTGTCATTGGTTTAGCTGTGTTTTAAAGAAAAATATTAAATTCATCTGCAGCTAGCAGAGCAGGCTAAGTTATGAGGTTGAAGGTGAGAGAAATAGACCATGCTTATGCACCGTTTGACACAGAAGAGTACATTCCTGGGTTCAACTGCCGTTCAAACTCTAAGCTTGAATCTCAACCCATGACACTCTTGGAAACTTTACTCAAAAAGATGATATATCTGATGCAGATGATAGCGGTTGAAAGTTTGGATGTGTGATCGAGGTGTTTGGGAAAAGCTTCAGCGATACTATTTTCTCAGCAAATTCATTTTATCTCCAGGAAGGATTGAACTATGGGATCATGTTTGGCTTTACAGAAATGAAACAATTCAACAATGTATGATGCAGCTTTTTCTCGATAGTGAAATTTGCAGTCTTTGCTTTGCTCATGGTCATAGACAGCTCTGCTGCTATGTAAAAATTACCTTTTTTTTATTCTTTTTTATTTCTTGCTTACAGCACGATGCATCTGCATTTTTGCTCAATTTACTAACATGAATTCACACAGCATCATGATTACTCGCCGAAAAAGAAAAAAGAAACCAGGCATTGCGTCAGTATCAGATTATATTACTTAAATTAAAATACGAGTATCAGACATAGATATGTATTTGTATGTTTATTTTTTCTAAATTTTTTTTATGTATTTAGAGAATTTTTAGAGTCATATCTTTATCTTCGTGTTTTTATTTGAAAATATGTTGAGTACTAATATCAAATATGAATATTTTAAAAAAAATTAAAAGGAAGAACAACATAGTTGTAAGGAATGATTTATCTTTCTCACTTCAACTAAACTATCAGCGAGCGTGCTAGGCCTAATCGACTGCTGTGGGAATCAGCCTACGAGCCTTTGGAAAAGAATCCCGTAGCTAACCCTTTATTCCCCAAAACCCAAGCTTTGGTCCAAAAAAAGGTGAGAAGCTTCGGGTGCGCATGCTCGTATGCAAATATACAAATACTGTAGTGCTTGTAAATCTCAATGGTCATAGCTATGATCTTTCTTCTGCTCCATCACATTAAAGCCATAAACAACTATAAGCACTCGGAAGTTGGATTGTCAGCAAAAAGAAAAAGAAAAAGAAACTTAAGATAAGGTATGGCGAAGGCAAAATAAAGAAGGGGGCAAAAGCAACTTTCTGATCCTCCATGTCATCTATGTCGACCGTGAAGATAAACAAGAAAGCTCGAAAAGATAAGATATCATGTGTTGCTTAATCTCTTCCATACATACATACATATTATATGATTAAATAGAGGGAAGATTCCTTCTCTTTGTCTCAGTGGAGTATGCCGTTGTCATCATCTCCAAAATTTCTTGTAAGTAGCCTCAGAAAAGTTGATATTACTTCTGTATTTGAAGCTATCTTAATGGAAGGTTGATTAGCTTTTGCCGTCTCACAGCTCAATTTGTCTTCTTTCTTGAACTTTCTTTTTGTTCTTCACTAAAAGAAGACCCTTTTTTTTAATTAAAAAAAAAGATCCTCATTATCAACCACTTGCATCCATTTCTATTTGTCAAGCATCGACTTCCCATGTGTGTGCTATATTGCAACAGATTTTAATCAGCAATAAGTTGATAAGTGTCTTTTTCCAGCTGCTAATCAAAAGCATTCTCATCTGCATTCATTTTGCTTATTGACAAGGTAAAATATATAAGCAAAATTGTGCCCATGCTCGACCTGTCAAAGAACGAAAGTTTTCATTTCGATATATATCGAATTAATTTGTTCGATTGTTATGATTTTGCAGGTGAAATACCATAAATAGCTTTGCAAACTTACAACGTGGCGAAGAACATGAGAATCCTCTTGGGATCTAGTAGCCATGATGGAGGTGATCGTCTGGAACTACTTCTCCTCAAACTAAATCTGCTTTCCATCGCAGCAGCGATATTGCCGGTTGTAATGGTGATCTGATGATGAACTTGTTGGTTGCTGGCATGGTCAATGGACCCTGCAGCTACCGCCATGGGCTTTTCCAGCGTGCTAGACCCTACCACAGTTGTTGCAATTATATAAATTCCATGCTAAATCTTACAAATAAAATATTTAAACTAACAGACATTTTACCCCAAAATTTCCAACAATCATCAACAAAAAGGGCAAGCCGGTACTCTGGAATCTGTATTTTGCACCAAACTAATTAAACATCCAGCAGCAGCACTCAGATTCAGGTATTGCCCTCTTAGTTAAATGACAATGAACCTTTTTTTCTATACGTAAAATCCTAAATGCTACTTAATAACTGCCCTGTATTTAACAAGTTAAATTCAAGCCAGGCATGTATGCCCGCACATGCTAAAGGACCAAACCTTTATGAGAATCTTAGTTGTAAAATAATTGATATAACTTAATTATAATCAATGAATAAATGTAACAACAATAAGATAGTCGAGCTAAGTGGTGTCATTCCATTGGTGGCTACTGAACCCCGGAGGTGGGGTTGGTCCAGGTTGGTGATGGAAAATCGTGTATTAAACTACAATATGGCCAAATCTTAATTTTTTTTTTCTCATTATTGTTTGCTAGTCTCTTGCATATGCAATTAAGCACCAAAATCATCTCCCTCAACAGGGACTATTAGTCCATTTGGTCGAGAAAATTGAACCGTTAAACTTGAAAAAAAAAAAAAAAAACAAAGAAGAAATGAAAAAAGAAACTGGTAAATCTGATCCAAACTGTTTCCATTTTTTTCCAGGAAAATATTTTTCCCTGGAAAAAGTCTTAAGAAACAGCAAATGGTAAATTGACAATGCAATTGATAAAATCTAAGCAATTAATGTTCATTTGTGAAGAAAAAGTTTACCTCTGGGGGAGGAGGAGGTGGCAACATATGAATCTCTGTCATTGAGACTGCAACTAGAATTAGAATTACTACAATTGGGAGTAATAATCTTCTTGTCCCCTCGTTGAGACCCTTTGCGAGAAAGGCTTCTCTGCAATTTTTCTTTTAAAATTAACAAAAGGAAAAAGATGACATTTTTTATACGTGTTATCTCAAAAGGCATTTCTTTTGCTTCAAAAATTCATGAAAAATTCAACAATAATAAGCATAATTTACCCTTTTTTTCTTGCTGTAAAAAACTGGAATTTTCAAATATGCATGAAACTGGGTTTTTGACCTATAAACACGTGTCATTCAAAAAAAAAAGCATATTTGGAATTATCTCAGGAAAAAAAGATGAAACTTACTGTGATTCTTGAATTTGGATTGATTTCCTTATTGGTTCCTCCATGAGGAAAACTTTCTATGTCAATAACAAAGTTATCGGATTTATCGGTTGTGTATTGAAATCCATTAATATGATCCGAAACCGAAATCTTTTGGGTTGATAACTTGTCTTCCGGCCCACGAGCCTCGTGGGAGGATGCCAAATCCTATCAGAACTCAACCAGACACAGTCAGATGGACAAAAACAGAGACAAAACAGTTCTTAACTTGAAATTAAGATCAAAATTTTAAGGAATTATATTAGTATATTAGAGATAAAATGATAGATGATAAGAGAAACCAAAGAAAAATGCCGAAATGAAAACGCAGAGATAAATTTCTTACCAACTTTGGATTTTCCGTCACGACATCCATCATTTTCTCGGGAAAGTGAGGGAAAGAAAGAATAACAAAAAACAATATAGGGAGACCGAAAAGGAAGAGGGGGTGGAATTAGGACTCTATGCAGCGTCACCAATAGCGCGTCGAATGGGGCAACTCTTAATCCAACCACTTGATCATTGGAAGTAAAAAACTTCAAAGATTTCTTAATAAACTATCCTTAAAATAAAACAAATTTCGTGATTTACAAACAAGGCTTTGAAACGAACACCATTTAAAAAGGTAGAAAACAGAACAAAGACAACTCTTTTCTTTGTCAAAAAGACTGGTGAATGGACTGACTTTATATTCTATAACAACGTCGGAAAGTTCCGTGAAGTTGGCAAAAGAGAGAATTTGCTTTCACTATTTCTTAAAGAAAATGAAATGGGAATTTAGTTAAGAAGAAGAAAATCCAATCAAGCATGCAATTTTTTCTTTTCTTTTGGAGAAAAAGACACAGAATCTGGAATTTGCAGAGGCTTTGTTTCTCTTTCTGACATATTTACACGATGAGTTGTTTAATGAGTTGGCGTTGCACTCATTTGAACGCTTTATAAAAATTGAAAAATATTTTTATTTTTATTTTTATTTATAGCAATAAATCAGTGACTCGGGGACGGAGAGATGATCAGGTGGAGTTGGGCCTATGATAACTGCCTTCACCTTTTAGATCATTTTAGGTTAAAACTAGAATTAGTGAGTGATTAAAAAATAAATTTTTATAAAATGTGAGTAGGTTTTTTAAAGAAAAGTGAATATTTTTTCAAAAATTATTAATTTTTTAAAAAAATTATAATTAAAAAAATTAAAAATATATATTTATTTTTATTATAATATTTAAGATCTCGTGAAATTAAATTCAATCATTTCTTTTATATAATAGTATATACAATAAAAAATTCCTTAAGTTTTAACATTTTGTCTTAATAATTAAGCTCATGTACTTTCACTTTAGGCTAATTGTAGACTTCCGTATTAGATTTGTGAAGTCTAATACAATTTAGACATTATTCATTTTGGCTCGAAGTCTCATAGTTTTATTTGGCAAAAACTGCCTTACTTATATAACTCTAAGACTCTCTCTCTCTCTCTATCTATCTATATATATATATATATATATATGTTTCAATTTAATTGGGATTGACTTTCATGTCATGAAAGAAAAAAATAAAAAATATTCAAAATCGAAATATATTTCATATTAACTTTTATATACCTTTTAATTTTTTATAAAATAAAATAATTATTTTATATCTAAATCTATATAAATATATTTAAAATAATAGTAACAAATTAAAAAATAAATTTTAAAAAAATCGATAAACCAACTTGAATCAATAAAATACAGTTGAATCAGTTCGATTTTAAAAAAATTATTCTAATTCAGGTGGATTTCTAAAAATCTCAGAATACTATATGTCAACAAAAAAAAAAATTAAGCAAATTGAATTCGATTCGGTCCATCTTCACCGTAATTGAAGGAAGATGAGCATGCAGAAACGGCTGAATAGGCGAAAACACCTTGTATTGTTTAGAATCAAAGTCTCCTCTAGCTGGATATTAGAAGAAATCTGGTTTTAATACAATATCTAAGTATTTAACGTCAAACCAATTATAAATAAATTGACTAAATTTAAATGTAAAATCACATAAAATTTGTGACTTTAACGTATGTGAGATATTATCGCATCATAATTTAGATTACTTAATTGATTAATAAATAATTGAAGAGATTAGCCTATAATTATGAATGGGAAGAGCACATTCCGTGGAGGCAATGATTGTGGCGGTGGAGATGGCTGGCTGCTGCAACCTCATGTACTTTCAACTATGAAATAATTTAAGTGGATAAATGCATGTATTTTTGTAACTTAAATAAAAGAATAGTTTAGCCAAGAAATTTATGAATAAATAAAGCGTAGACATTAATAATTCTAATAAATTTCTAATACAATATATATATATATTAATCTTTTTATTTTCATCATATGATTTTATGAAGAAACATTTCAGTTTATTATATTGAAGCCTCAAGCTTGATTCGTTGGAAAGATGCTTCCAGGTTTCCTTGAGAGAAAAAAATAATAATAATAAACATCCAAACAAGTTTTGGTAATTGCAAGCTAGTCGACAGAATTATATATATATATATATATA
>JBBYHK010000018.1:9229380-9249301 GCA_038382065.1 Adansonia grandidieri | reverse complement strand
TGTGAAATATTCATTCATTTCATTAAAATTAGGCAAAATAAGGTAACTAAAGCTTCAATTATCCAGTTTATAAAGCTCAAATATCAAAAGGCAGCTAAAACTAAAATTAAATTATCAATCAAGTCTACAGTCTTTTATTACAATTATTTGAGCCTTTAAATATATGTTTTCACTTAATTGAACTTTTAATTGAACGAAAATCGATTGACGTTCCTCGAACATCTTTTAACGGGTTACAATCTTGTAACTCGTATGATTAACTTTCGTCCGATTAAAATACACGATGAGTACAAATAAATCTTTGAAGAGATAATTGCTCAATTAATTACAAAAATAGAGATTTTATAATAATAATTTAATTTTAGTTCTGATTTTTTTTTTAATTTTTAAACCATTTTACTGATTTAGGCTTAATTATTAGTCTGCAAATTTTTTGAAGAACGAAAAATAATTAAAAACTCTGATTCATAGAGGTGGCTAATAAATTAATTAGAAGATTATGTTAATTCTGATTAAAAGGAAATTTCGTTTTTATCAATTAAAATTTAATTTTTATTGATAGTATTTTGAAAATAAAATTTTAAATATATCAAATTAATATAAAAAAAATGTCTCTTTAAAACCGTTTACTTTGAAAATTAAAATTCAAAAGTCAAGCAAAAATTAAGATATCTTGATGTATTAAAAGTTAATGAAAAAAAAGGCAGACAATCAATTAATTTTCCTTCAAGAAACAGCAAGTAACGATGACGTTCTAAGTACGAAAGCCAAGTCAAAGACGCGTAGGACTCTCGTCTAGTACAAAATTACTGGTGGGTGTTGAGTGGACGGTGGAAATTTTAAACACCAAGTCAGTTTCTTAGGCCCAGCTTAGGTGGGAATAAATTAGATAATTTAGGTATTTATATTTTATATTTATATTTAAAATTATATATATTTATAAATTTTATTATATTAATAATTTTGTTAATATCTTTTTAATATCGTCCAATAACTTGGGTTTCAATTGAGGTGAAAAAAAGAGAAGCTAGACAGCATCAAGATTTGACTTTCTGGACATGTTCCGTATTTAAGTTAGTGAGCGTCTTCTTAAGGCTAAAAAGGTTATGTTGTGGAATTGTAAGGATTAAAGTCTATGTGTGTATACTTGAGATCAACCTTCAAGAGATTATTTAAACTTGATCAAGCATCTTAAAGGATATCAACTTAACCTTTAGGGAGGAACAACGGCCATGTGTTTTGTGTGCTGAGCTTTTTGACTCTAACTTGAACTCAATATGAATCTATTATTTTGAGTTTAAATTGAGTTTATTAAATTAAATTTAATAATTTATATTATATAAATTTTAATATATTTATATGTTTGTGTTATATTAATATTATTTTTCATATCTCGTAAGATTCATCAAATTAAACAAATCACAACTTTAAATATCAAAGAAGGGAAGATTTCAGCCGCTTACACGTGTTTTGAGTCATAGATCTTACGCGATATTCATGAAGATCATTACGCAACTGATATACACTGATCGACAATTATCGAGGAAATAGTTCAGTAAGGGATGCCTCGTTAACTGTGGCTGACGATGGTGCACTTGTTGATTCATCAGATTTCGGCTCCATGATCGAAAACTTTCCATCTGTTGTGGTGCCAAAAAAGAATGCCGTTCTTTGAGGCAATGGTAAAGTAACAGAGGAACTGCTAAGCATGAGAACAACTCTAGCTATTGCTGGCCTTGAATCTGGATTTTCTTGAACGCACAACAACCCGATCTGAATGCATCTAACAACTTCATTGCTTACATAAGAATCTTGTAAGGTTGGATCCATCAATTCCATTGGTGTTCCATCTTTCCAATGTCTCCATGCCTGCAACAACCACCAATTAACATTTTTCTCAATACACACTGCCTGCATCTTGTATAAATAAAAGCTTTGGTAGCAGATAAAATTTTGGAATTAAAATTGAAAATTTCATCTTGGTACTTACATAAGAAAGAAGGTTACCGGCATCTGCTGAGTGGCAAAAACTTGCATTCATTTTGCCACTTACAATTTCTAGCATCAAAACACCAAAACTAAATACATCAGACTTCTCAGAGAATCGTCCATGCATTGCATATTCTGGAGACATGTAACCACTACAAGATAGCAATCGCCGGTGATTAATGAAACCATAATTTACATGATAATTAATTAAGTAATGCTTGCTTAAAAATTTACTTACTATGTGCCGACGATTCTCTTTGTATGTTCTAGGCCTTTATCTTCCCTAACAAGCTTTGCCATGCCAAAATCAGAAATCTTTGGGGTCATATCCTCATCCAACAAAATATTACCAGCTTTAAGATCACGGTGTATGATTTTGAGACGTGAATCTGAATGAAGATATAAAAGCCCTCGAGCAATCCCTTTAATTATTTTGTATCGTTGGGACCAATTTAGCTGTCTTTGTTTTTCAGGATCTGAAGATTAGAAACCAGATACACAATGAAAAATCAAAAAATATATTCGTCATGATCAATAGAATAAGAACTGTAAGGTAAACAGGTTTCTCTATAATGGTGCTGTCATTTTGGCAAATTTATTTAGAAGAACAGATGACCATATGGTAAAGTTCTGTTTAATGCTGCAATATATGCTTCTTTTTGCTGAAAACTAAGAAAATATATGGGAAAAGGCCGAACCAAATATGAAGTGATCAAGGCTCCTGTTGGGAATAAATTCATAGATAAGCATCGTCTCTTTTCTTTCAAGGCAATATCCAACTAGCTTCACAAGATTCCGGTGCTGAAGTTTGGCTACCAACAGAACTTCTGTCTGAAACTCTCCAGCACCTTGTCCAGAGCCTGTTGATAGCCTCTTGACAGCTATTTCTTGTCCATTAGGAAGTTTACCCTAGTCAACCAGATTTTTATTCAAAATAATTTTTCTTAATCAATTTCAACAATCAACCTTCAAGCTCTCTAACTCTTCAACCAAAATGAGTGGAAATAATTTACTCAGTACTATGACCATGAATCATGATAAGCTTAATTTTCCTCACCTTATACACACTGCCAAATCCACCCGCACCAACCTTGTTAACTTCAGCGAAGTTGTTTGTGGCAGCTTTAATTACACTCAAATCAAATTGCAGAGATTGCATAGCCCTGGCTTTACTTTCATCTACGCACAACATATATAAGCTAAATAGGCAATAGTGAAAGTATTGGTTTCTATGTAAATCATTTTTACAAGCCAATATAAAGGTGTTGTTTGAGTTATATGATCATACTATAGACCATCTTGGCTTACCATTTCTCCTTTTTCGCACAATTGCTTTCCAGCCTAGAACACAACATAAGAAACTGGACAAAACCAAGAAGCTAACTGTTGGAACAACAATTTTGATTACTCTCTCTGATGATATCCTCCTTTTACCTGAGTAAATAAGAACTATTTATTACTTTTCTTTGTCTGAAAACAAATGACAGAACTCTGGTCCATGGTCTAGAAAAGGAAGAGGAATTTCCTATCTTAGAGTGTTGCTTGGGGTGGTAATACAATGATGCTCCGATTCACACTCATTGCAGGAAGAAAACTAATCCAATTTTCTCCCACAAAAGCAGAGGTGATTAAATAAAGAGAAGTAACCAATTTTTGAGTACATGATCGACTACAGTACTTTGATCCATTAAACTGACCTGGAGGAGGTGGAGGAAGCAGAAGAGGATGTTCAGGCGAGACAGGCGGCCAGGCTGCTTCAGTTTGGTTACCTATTAGGTTATAGATTGGGCGAGTCGTGTACTGTGCGGTACAGCTAGGGTACATAACAAATCCTGATGTTCTTCTATTCCAACAAATTGGCAAGTCTGCAATGGCCTTCTGAAGGCATCTGTAGCAATCCTCACCGGAGATATCCGGTGTGCACTGCGCTAGGCTGTAAAATTTTTGGAACAGCGTATAAGTCGCCGCTTTCATAGCAAACTTTTTAGCCCCCAATGTAGCATTTGAAGCCCGAATTGCTATATCTTTCATCATAGTTGCCACCAGCCGGTTAAAGCGGTCCGCTAAAATGGTGGTATCCTCCCTATACAACAAACTTACATTAGGCCTTACAGCCATGGAGGAAAAGATCGACACGTTCGAGTAACGTAGCATGCACGCATCATACCAAATTATAGCCCTAGTCTGGTTACGACAACGGTTAGCTACGTCGGCCGCTGCAAGGTTGACACAGCCCTGGCAAGTTTCAGGGAGGACATCCCCACGGCAGAGAAAGAGACCATATACCACGTTAGGGTCCTGCCCGGCGGTGGTGTTGTAGAATCCATCATTTTCCGTGGCGTTGGTGGAGAGATAAGAGAGGAGGTGATTGATATTGGCGGCGTAGACGCTGTTTCCGGTGAAAATCGTTGAATTGGAACAGAAGTGATGCCAATACTCTGAGTTTGCTAAATTGGTGAAGCTAAAGCTGGAAAGAAACAAAACAACAAGGTAGATTTGGGTGAAGGAATTAGCCATCATCAATGCTCATAATAATATGGGACAATTTCTCTGCAATGAATTGCACTACTATTTTCCTATAGTATAGTAGAGGCGATGAAATTATATTCTGTGAAATTGTTTTTTTTTTTTCTTTTCTTCTTTTCTTCTCTGGAAATGAGATATTATGAGTTTTAAGTCCAGCAAAAAAGTCTAGCCACGCTTTTCTGCAAGATAAGTGTTGAAATTTTGAACAATCGTGTACATCACTGCAAAAACAACAGTGTATAAGACAATTTTTTTTTATTTTAAATAAATATATATGTATTTTGTTAAATCTAATTATTTTTATTAGTATTAGATTATATAAATATTAAATATGATAAAATAATTAATTTTACTATTGATTAGTATGCTATTGAATTTCGAAGAAGTCAAAAGTTTAGAACTTATAATAAGAGTGAATCTTTTTATTATTCTTCAATTTTTTACAAAATTATGTTACTTCATTTTTTTTATTAATTTAAAGAACAGAATTAACAAAAATTTGCCATTGTGTTATTAAAATATTTGAATAATATTTTAATCTGATTAATTTTTATTAAAATGTATCAGAACTGAAAGCATAATAACAAAATTCTCTGAAACCAAAAAAGAGTTAAAACTGTGTTTTTTAAAGAAGAAATTCATTTATAAAAAGATTTTTAACCTTTTAAAGTAAATTTTTTTATTTAGCAAAATAAAAATAAAATTTTTTTAAATTTTTGGAATTTGAAGGACGAATTTTAGATGGTTCAAATTCTCTTTTTCAAATTTCACCTCTTTAAATTTGTGAAATTCCTTCATTTTTTACTAAACATTAGCATTTATTATATATTTTTAATGTGATTATTATTTTTGCAATTTTACAAACAAATAACTCATTTTAATATTTATTTTTTTATTTTTTATGTTATTAGGAATATCTGTATATTTTTACAAATTTAATGACATCCATATTACATTCTTTTCTTATTTTATTTTTAACTATTATTTATAATATTTTTTTTATTTTACCAAATTTTAATATTCAAAATTTTTTTCCAAAAATTATTTATTTAAACAATATAATCACAAATACTAATATTTTGATGAATTTTAAATGCTAACATTTTAAAATTATCTAAATTTTAAAATTCTCAATTACAAATGCACTTTAATCGAATATTTAACTCTGCTACATATGGCTCATACACGTAGGTACATTGTCAAATCTCGTTAAATTTTTATGTTGATTTTTTCTTTATTTTCCTCTTTATGTTTTTTTGTGATTTTTTTATCATTAGTCGTAACACCTAACAAGAAGCGCATGAAGATTTAATTGGAGAATTAGCCAAAATTTTTATATAAGTTTGGAAATTCTATGTACTGTTTATTTCAAACCCAATCGATATTGGTTTAAATTGATTGATTTGTTTGGTTTATGCTTTAATGAAATTCCAATTAAATGACTTTGTTGATTTGTTGACATTATGTATTATTTTTGCAAATATTTATAATTTGTTTATATATTGAGACAAAATTTTGTGAGCCAAGCGGAAACGAGTAAATCTTTTTAGTTATGCAATTATTTGAAAGTTGATTAGTTTCCTTAATTGTTACAGAATTTTCCAGTTGTGTTTAGAACTTGGATTGCTATGTTCAATTCCTCTAGCATGCGTGGTAACATAATAAGTTCGGAAAAATGTAGATAAATATAAAATTTCTTAAATTATTCAAGAGGGTGTGCAATAATGTTTCTTAAAATGAAACAACTTTGTCCCATTGTTTTGCAGACAAGATGCAAGTAATTTATGGGATGTCCATTCATTGCCGCTTTTATAACTTTGATGGGCTAGAATATCCTTAGAACAATGATCAGATAAAATGGAAGATGCAGCGGCCAATGAAATCACCTGGGTAATAAATTTGAAATTGTAACTTCATTAACCGAACAGATTCGATCATTTGAAGTGGGTTGAATTGGCCTTGCAGCAACAAAACGTCCAACAGAAAATGCAGGTTTTGTTGGTAGAGGAAGCGTTGTGGTGTTGTCGTTTGCCAACATGACAACCACAGTTGACATGGTCGGTCTATCTGTCGGGTCTTCTTGTACGCATAATAGCCCAATTTGAATGCATTTAAGCATCTCATCGGCCAAACACGACTCAACAAGGTGCTCATCTATTAGCACCATTCCTTCGCGTTTAGACCATAGCTTCCACGCCTACAATTGTTACTTAGAATTAGCCTAGTACATATAGAGAGAGTATTAATCTAATTTTGGAAGGCAATTAAAGAGAGGATCACGTACAAAAGTCAGAGGCTTTCACCACACTCCGAAAGATGAAAACCATTATTCCTTTTTCCACTTATAATTTCCAGCAAAAGGACTCCGAAAGTAAAAACATCAGATTTGATAGAAAAAAGTCCTTCCATTGCATACTCGGGTGCCATTATTCGCTATTTTAGATCATAAATATGCATTGAAGAAAAAAAATTAAAACAACATTAGATGATCATTGAAAACTTTAGAAACATAGGATCGACTTCAATGTGAACACTCCAAATTGTACTGTTATGAATCGACTTAGTAAACCCTGCAAATGATAATTTTTTATTTTTTTTTTACTTTTCACGAGTTTAATACTAATTCTTGCTTTTAAAGTGAAAATTTAATGCAAGTGGTTAAGATGCAATTGGCAACAATGAATAATAAAGAAAATGTCGAACGACAAAAAAAATATGAACCCCCATAAGCTTATGAGGCAATGAGTTGGGAAGAATGTGTAGACTTACTATATTCCAACTACTCTATTTGTATTTGCTTCATTTTGATCTCCACCAAAAATTCTTGCCATACCAAATTCTGAAATTTTCGGATTCATTTCATGATCAAGTAAAACATTACTTGCTTTAAGATCTCTATGGATAATTTTAAGACGAGAGTCCTCTTGTAGATACATGATGCCTCGGGCTATCCCATTAATAATGCTGAATCGTTTCTGCCATGGCAGTTGCACAGCCAACCTCGAATCTGATATAAATGCCCAAAAAAGGGGCAAAAAAAAAAAGCAAAGAAAAAACAAACGATCAGTTGACTTTTCATTCTTATTTCATTTCCGAGGTAGTGTTGTTAAAGGTTGAAGGATCAAACCAAAGAGGAACACGTCAAGGCTTCTGTTGGGCATGAATTCATATACAAGCAACTTTTCGTTTTTCTCTAAGCAGCATCCTAAGAGCCTCACAAGATTTTTATGCTGTAATCTGGCAATTAACATGATTTCATTCTTGAACTCGAGCAGCCCTTGACCCGAAGTACTTGAGAGCCTTTTAACTGCAATTTCTTTACCATTTGGTAAGCTGCCCTGAAAGAATTTATTAATTTATGACAAATACCATAACTCAAAAGGAAAATGCCTAAGGAATCTTAAATACTAGGATGCTACATTCGCTACCAGTACCACGCATGCTGCTCCAATCAAGGGATTAAAAATTTCCTAACCATAATTAATTACCTTGTATACAGGGCCAAATCCACCTTCTCCTAGTTTATTGTCATCACAAAAATGATTCGTCGCTGCATCTAAAATATCCTCTGTAAAATTTTTCCATAATTAATTATTGAATTGAAGGAAACTCCTGAGATCTTCCCACATTTTCTAGATTAAAATTTTTGCTTGAGTTCTCGTTAGGAACTCTTCCCCCTACCAAATCGAGTAACTGAACTTCTTGGCTGTCTACCGTATCCTCTGTAATAAAACAAAATTTTATTGGCAATGGCATATGAAAATGAAACAATTTGTAAATGCCAGAAAGATCTAGTGAATACCTTTAATGTTTCTCCTCCTCTTGATGAAGAAAAAAACACAGGTAGAAAACAGAGCTAGTCCAAGAGTCGCTGATAAACTTGCACCAATCCAGATTGATTTGTTTTGATTCTTTTCTTCTGATTGTTTTAGAAGAGTTTTATTAAGAACTTGTGAAAGCACACGTAACAACACAGACAAACTACTGCCTTAATTAAGAAGCAACTCATTTCCGAAGACATTATTTAGACAAATGGCAACCTATCTCTAGTTAGGATAAATATAAGAGAGTATGAATAATAAAAATCAGCGACGACAGAGATGAAGACGGTAGGATGGATTGAGAAGCGGATGGGTAATTCGTTCTTACGAGGAATGCTTGCTTCAGAAAAGAAGGCTCCGAAACCATATTAAAAATTGAATGAATAATTGGTTTCTATATTACAATTTGTAATTTTGCAAGTCTAGAACTAGAATATCAGATAAATTGCAAGTTATCACAAAAGATATAAAAATAGTTAGTAGATTTTGATTGTTTATAGATGCTAAGCTCTTTTGGAATGATATCTATTAGCATGCAATTTTTTGACAAGATGCCTATTTATTCAAATTTTATCAATTTCCTCTTGAGTCATCTAGCAGTTGCGTACTTAGTTGCCTTTTTGTAATTGTGGGAGGACTAGTGTGGGTGGAAGAGATAAAGCTTGAGCAGTACTAGCAGGATTAGAAGCATAGAAGGGATACATATCCCACCTTAACCAACAGTTAGGCTTCCTAACAACACTTGCCTTCGCACGGCAACATGTTTGACAGAAACTCACGGATTGCCTTTGGCAGGCGCCACAACCCTTCTGTGATAAATCTGGAGTGCTTTGCATGAGTGTATATATCTTTGGGAATGCCATACAAACTATTTCCCCATTTGCGTACTTAAGTCTAGAAGAGCACATGGGAGCCATTCTAACCATGCTGTCCATCATATTCTCCCAATCCGTATCAAATTGTGTCTAGTTCCAATTAAAGTCGTCCATGTTAAAGAGTGCATCAGTGGGTTCTAGCTCTAGAATTCCAAAAAACAAGCGATTTGCATAGCGTACAAGACAGATCCCCTGTACTTGATATGGCTTTTTTCTGGTTGGGAAATCTAGCAATGATATCGTGAATTGAGGAATTTAGACAGCTACAGCAAGCATCTGAAGTAAAGTGTCTCCTGCACAGCCCAACAGCGTAAACTTTGTCGGTATCTTGGCCAACAGTGGCATTAAAGGAACCGCCCTTTGCAGAGGCATTAGGTGGGAGAGAAGGGAGAATAAAAGGTCCCGGATTTTGCCATATTTACTGTTACTTGTGAAATTACCGGTCATAGCATCCTTGGGCAGCGGCAAGACTGATGCCGATAAGCAGATGCGAGAGAATTGAAGCAAGGGCTTTAACCCGCATTTTGCTATTCTATAATTTCAGGAAATTGAAAACAAAAAAGTAGGCACTTCAGTTTTTTTATTTTTTTGTGGGGCCAGAGGATGTGAGATATTATTCTCTGGATTCTCGAGTTGGAAAAAGAGTGCCCATGCATGCAAAACTCTTAAAGCGGTTATTGTTGACCATGTCTCCCCGCGTTATTACGCAGACCAATATTCAGTCTTTTAGAAGATGAGAAATTCCAAGAAATCTTTCCCCATTCACAACTTTGTGAGAGAGACAGGTGTGGTTAATGGAAAACCCTCTTTCGGATTCCTTAATAATCCAGCATGACCATCAGCCCGACACTGCTTATATAAGTTAATGACAGGAAGAAAAAGAAAAATTGAAAAGAGATATTTCCAGGCTTCTTCCTGTAGGAATTAGGAGGCTGAAGTTGACAGTTAAAATGAAGCCAAGGAACTTGGCTTTCGAGTGTTTTTTTTTTTTTTTTTTGAATTGTCCAAGTCTAAGTCAAAGTCTTCCTAACAAACAAATGAATTGCTCTGGGAGCATTAAAGTGGTAAAAAGCATAAAGAACTGCATCTGAAAATTCGTCAAAAAAAAATTAATTCATTCATTCATCTGAATATCTGAACCTAATTTGATTAAAAAAATTGAAACGAATAAAAATTTAATTCTACTGGTTTACCTTTCGATTGTGGTGGCGCTGTGATCCGGTAAAAAAGGTTGAATTCATATCTGAGAATACAGCTCGGAGATACAATTCTGCCCCCTTCTTTTACGAGGCGACTTGGAAAAGAAGCAATGGCTGTTTGAAGGCAGAAACGACAATCGGACACAGATAAATCCGGTGTGCACTGAGCAAGTGTGTAGAGCGTTTGAGAATTAGTGAAATTGGCTTCTTCAGTTGCATATTTTTTCCCTGACTGACCATAAGCAGCCCGTGTGGCTATTTCATTCATCGTGCTCACAAACAACTCCATGAATCGGACTGGATCTGGTAGCAAAACAGTCCCTGTATCCAGCAGTTTTAACTTGGGTTCCGTTTGCAATATGGACAAGATCGAGCGGTCGGAGTAACGCAATGTGCACTCATCATAGAAACCTATAGCCGTTTTCTTGTTGGGGCAAGCTTGAACTATCTCCGCGGCAGCTCTGTCGACACATTGTTGACAGGTCTCTTTGGTGACATCGCCACGGCAGACGAAGAGGCCGTAAACAATATCCGGAGGGTCTTGGCCAACCGTGAGGTTATAGAATCCACTTTCTCGACTAGAGTTGGATTGAAGAGATGATAGAAGGGAAATGAGGTTTCGTTGATAAGTGCTATTCCGAGTGTCAGTAGTTGTATTTGGATAACAACTGCTGCTTCACTGTTCAGACAGAGCAAGCTAAGGAAGATGTAAAATAGAAGGGTCCTGGAGATACCAAAGGACGCCATCATTGATGATCAGCTCTTGCCCCTTCTTTTTTTTTTCAGTACTCGCTGGAGATCTGGAACTTTTTATACGGTTTAGTTATACTAAACGGTAATTATATATTTATCAACGACCTTTTAATTTATTGGTTAAAAGTTGACATTTATAATTATTTTTTTTTAAATTTTTTCTAATCTTTTATTTATCAAAAAATAGTAGTTATGTATTTAAATATTTAAATATTTAAAATATATTTATATATTAAAATAATTATATTTATAATATAAAAATTAAAATTTTAAATTACATATTTTCCACCCATAAAAAAGAGGTTTACAGCTATGTCAAGTTTGAATAATAAAATTAAAAACTATAAAATTTAATTTTTTACCTTAACCAAAAAATTCATCAAAAAATAGAACTTAAGTCGATTTATTTACTAATTAAATTTTACTTTTTTTAATTGTGAGAATTTAAATCGAGCAATTACTTTTATTACTCCTTCTTTTTCTCTTCACCAAGGATAACAAATTATTACAAATTTTTTTCAATTAATTTTGTTATTCCTTATTAATAATTATTTATTGTAATAATAATAGATAATAATATTTTTAGTTTATTGATTTTGTAGTTTTTTTTTCAAATTTTTTAAGAGAAATTTATTATATTGCCTTACAAATAATTATTTATCATAATAATTTTAAATAAGAAATATTTTTTAGTTTATTAGTTAATTTTGTAACTTTTACAAAAATTTTTATAGATCGCAATCATATCCGTGTATTTTATCATATTATAATCGTGTTTAAGATATTTATATTTTATATAAATCTTTATACACTAATAATTCATATCGTATAAATTGAGACATTTGCGTATTCAATCCATGTTCATGTTAATTTTTTATCATTTATTGTATTTTAGTTATTTTTTCTTCTCATATTCGTATAACTCTATGATGTTCAATATTGCTAGGTCTATTTTTTCTTTTTTTACAAAACTTAAAAAATATTCCTTATTAATAATATCAATTATGATGATATATTTTGTAAATAATTTTAATTGATCAACAAATTTTATAATTCTTTTTTTTTTAAAAAAAAAGGCAGCTATAAATTTATTTGAAAATTTCCCTTTTCGTTTAGGTTTGCAAGAAATTAAATTAACCACTTTGGTTGATACGTTGTTAACTATACTTATTTTAAATTCAATTTTATATTAAGTTGAGATGAATTTATTAAACTATATTATTTAAAATGAAATAATTTTTTAATATTTTTCAAAGTAAAATCTTTCATAAAGAAATTAGTTAAAGCAAAAAATTAAAAAATAGAAGAAAGAAAAAATAAATCATCAGATTATTGAAAAAGAACGTAGCCTTACTAAGTTGAAAAATACATTATATATATATATATATATTTGGGTAATCAAATACATTTTACATTAACTAATGTTACAAGACTATCAATCAAACTGATATTTGTACAAGTTTTACTTTAAATGCTAAAAGCCTCTCATTTAATTTCTTTTTTTTTTTAACTTGTTTTTTTCATTTTAATCAATTTTCTTCGTCACTATACTTTTTTATTAAAAGATAATGATAATTAATTTATTTTATATAAAACATAACGCATTTATCTTAAAAATCATTATATAATTGAATTAAAGATAAATTAAAATATTTAATATGTATTTAAATTATAATGTAACTTAATTAAGATTTAATTTGATAATAAATTTGTCGGCAAAAATATTTAAATAAAAATAAATATTTTTTTCTATTAATTATATTTAAAAAATAAAAAAATACAAATAAAAAATAAAAATGATAGAAAATTATTATTTTCTTTCTATTCATTTTTCTTTTCTTTTTTCTTCCATCCAAGATAGTGATATAATTTCTTACCCCAAGCTTTAAACCCAGAAGTCGGTGCAAAACAAGTTGATTTGATTGACTTTTAAACGTGACGTGGAATTTGTTTATTTGTTAGTCAACTGAATAGGTTGCAATATTGAAATTTCGCTGCTTTGTGTTGCACCTATCATAATCTTGACCATAAAAGCAGGAAATGCATAATGTATTTCTCTTTTTACAAAATATGTCATTAATCTTGTTATAAATAAAAGATAATAACTATAAAACAAAAAATAATACATTAATTATAAAAATAATTATTTGAGTAAAGTTAAAAAATTTTATAAGCAGTATTAATAAAATAATATATATCTTTTAAAATATATTTAAAAAATAAAAAAATAAAATATATGTTATCCATTAATTTGTAAAATTTTTTTATCTTTATCGATAATGCATGAAATAATAAATTTAATTTTAATGTTATATAAAAATTGATTTGCATTTTATTATTTAAGAATAAGGTATTTTATTTAGAATTTGATATATTGATAGTGAAAATTTTTTAACTTCATAAAAGAGTACAGAGTTTATCAGTGTCCTACATTTATTTTTAATTATTTTATTATATTTAAGAGAAATTTAAACATTTTACATTGCTTATGAATTCTTAAAATTTTACTGATAATGTATAAAATAATTTTTTTATTCACAATTCTTTTTATTCGTATAGTTTATGTGCGTATTTTAAGAATTCATTGGTGATGAATTCTTAAAATTTCACTGACAATATATAAAATAATTTGAATTGATATTTTATAATTTTAAAATTTGAATATTAATATTTATAATTTTTTTATTTTCAAATTAAAACTTTGGTTGAAAAAAATACGAACAATAAGCCGTAAAATAGTCCCTCATTTAACAAACAAATACAAATGAAAAGCAATAATGGGATTGGACTAAGGACACAAATTCAGCTACCGAATTATGCCAAGAACTCATAACATCGGCAGAAAAGCTCTCATTTAACATTGGTAAATAGCTATATATCGAGGATGAAACCTTAGTAACTGACATTACCGAGGGTCTAATTGAGTAATCGATACTTCATTTGATCGACTAGAGAATTGATTTAGATTTATTTATTCATATATTTATATCATATTTATATATTTTATCATGTTATAATAGTATTTAAAATTTTTTATTTTTTTATTAATAGTAATTTATATTATATAAATTTTAAAAATATATTTATATTATATATGTTGTAATTTGTATAGTTATATTAAATATTTTTTAGACTGTATTGATCAATTCTTCCTGCCCCTTCTGTTTGCCATCCTTCCATCTGATCTGCTGCGAAGGAAAAATGCTGGCTGGTTAGGTAACGGTAGTGTGACAGAGTAAGCATTGGCCTGTCAACTGGATCTTCCTGAAACCCATAATAACCCAACAATGACTTCATTTCTAGACTAACTATCCCTCAGAACCGGGTCCAACCATTCCAATGGTACTGTCCCATCCTTCCGATGGTTTCCAAGCCTGCAGAGGTTCATCCATTGAATCTACGGGCTAGTCGTTTCCACCTACTCAGAAACTTGTAAGCCACAATAATCAGCTTATTCTGGGCTTTGATGCCTTTAATTTATAGGAAACGGCCTTTAAGCCTTATCTTGGTAAAATAAAGAGAGAAAAAGGTAGAGGTCATGGGTGCGGCGAGCCTAAATCTCTAGCTTATATTCTAGAATTAAATGATATTAATTTGATTAGTAATTATTAAAAAATAAATTAAATTAAAAATAAAATATATTTTAATTTATTTTTATATACATATATTTTTTAAGAAAAATGCCTACTTCTAAAAAAAATTCATTTCTTTTTAAAAATGTCCCATATTCTAGTTTAATAAAAACAAATATATAATTCAATAATTTAATCATTGATGAAAAGCAAGGTATTTAGAGTACAAATCCCCACTTAAAAAATACTTTAAAATGAATCAATCCTGAACCATTTTGGTCCAATCCAGCGTTTGATTAATTCGCTTTGTACTTGGTTCAACATAATCTTGTTACACCCAGGTTATCAATTGACGATTCAATGGGTTCCATTTTTCTTTCCTTCTAATGAAGTTCAATGAGATGGACATGATGAGATTGATACATGGAATGAAATAGTTACTTCATATTATGTTATATAATCCAAAATTATATGTACAAAAAATCATTTTTAAAACTATTTTGATAATTTTTTTTATCATTATTATAATTTTGGTTATTTTTAATACAGTTTGGGTAATCTTTAGTGGTATTTGAAAACTTTTGATCCAATTTTGGTAATCTTTTCATATAATTTTGATAATTTTTAAAACAATTTTAATAATATTTAGTAGAATTTGATAAATTTTGATTCAATTGTAAAAATCTTTTTTCATAATTTTGATAATATTTAACGTAATTTTTGGATGAATTTGATAGGTATCCATATATTTTTGTATTATATTTAATGTATATAAAAGAAATTAAACAAAATATATAATAAATAAAATTAATATTAAATATATAAATAAATTAAATTAAACTAATAAAGGTTTATTTTTTTCTTGATTTATTTTGCAAAGATTTAACTCTCTAATTTATTCATAATTGAAAGTTTTATGTTAAAAACTTCAGTTGATACATATCAAAACTCTTTTTGAGTCTATGTTTATTAGAACCTAAATTCTACAATCAAAAGGTAAATTAAAAATGAATCAAAGTGGCTGCAGCATATTATAATCTCATTTGTTTTATTCTTCATTTTCCAACATTATATGGACATCAATCAAAGCAAGACTCCATTTATTCACATTCAATCCATCACCCAGATTCCAAAACGGCCAAATTTCATCCACATGTTTTTCGTTTTTAGTCCAATTCCTGAAAAATGGAATTCCCCATCAAATATTTTCAAGCATCCACAATGTCCTCTGTCTCAGCGGCAGCGAGAACAAATTCTGGCTGTACTCTTTCAGCTTCGCTCAAGTTCCTGTCTATTGCATTAGGTTGCCCCAATGCCTTCAAGGCTAAGTGTGCTGCCTTCTGCCCTGATATCATCATTGCCCCAAATGTTGGACCCTGCAAAATCAAACCACAATTTTATCATTATAAACACATAAACAACTCGAATCAGAATTGAAAATTAAAAAAATTAATAGAAGTGAATTAATTATTTACCATTCTTGGGGCACCATCAATCTCAGCAACTTCCATTCCTGTAACAATCATACCAGGCACAATTTCCCTGGTAAGCCTGACAATTGCATCCTCTGCGGTATTCATATCCAGTGCCTTCATTCCAGGGACGCTATCAATCATCCCAATGCTCTTCAATCTCTTGACACCAGTGGCTCCAAATGGTCCATCATGTCCACAAGAACTGACCACAACCTTGGACTCCATCACGTTTGGGTCCATGCAAGATTGTGTGTCATGGTTCATAGACACCAAAGCCCAGTTCGTTACGACTCCGGCAACCCTGTTTCCCTTTACTATCAAATCCTCAGCGGCTACAGCATTGAACAACTTCACGTTTGGCCTGGCCAAAAGCTTGCTCATGATTGTTGATGTGAACAAAGCTGCATGCTTGATCACGACGTAGTCTTCTTGTTCATCGTATTGGATGCCAAGCTCGTCAAGGAATCTGTGAGCTGGTTTGCGCACAACCATGGCTGAAAATAGTTGGCCACCGAGCCATGCGCCTCCACCAGGGCTGACAGATTGTTCAATTATGGCGACACGGATGTTGGGGTTTTTGCTAATCTCATAAGCGCAAGAAAGACCCGCGGAACCGGCGCCAACGATGATAACATCAGTATCAGCATAGGTAATCATGTCCATCATGTAACGGCGTGTCATTTCACGAGAGACATAGGATTCTTTGATGGGGTGGAATTTAAAGGATTGCAAGTCATAAGGAGGGGTTAAGGACATGGAAATGATTGAGTTTTGTGAGGAGGATTTAATGGGAGTGACGCGAGAAGGAATTGGAGCGCCATGGAAGGATGATTTATGGTCTAAGAAAGATGGTTTTGGGCTTGAAGACAATGAGGTGAGCGTTGTTGCCATGGCAGCCATTTGATTGTAGTCTGATCTTTCTGGTACGTCTGTGTGGTAATTGAAGGAGATTTGGTGGGGAGTGATGAGTGTCAAATTGGGGTATTTAAGCTTTTTTTGTAGTATGGATAGAGATGAAAATATCTGAAATGGAGTATCGAAGCTTGATCGAAATATCTGTTAGAAAAATCTGGAAAGTGAAAAAGATTGATGAAGATAGAATTTGAACGGTTCATAATGGCTTGCATTTTTGCTATCTACACGGGATTTGGTACAATAATATCTTGGCTACTACAGCCTTACAAGGGTAGTTTGCATTTCTAGGGAAAAGTTGGAATTTAAGAAAAATTCCGGCAGCTATTTTTTTGCTTGAAAGCTGGTATCCCGTTAATGTCCAAAGCCCAAGCTCTTTGCTGAGATCTTCTTCTATTTTCCTTCCATTAAAATACCGGTCATATTGTTATTTTCCTATATATATATATATATATTTTAAAAACACTATTGTGAAAGGGTCTAAAGCATGGCATTTGCATAGTGCTGTGCGCTCGATAAATGCGAACAAAACCACATCATTGCCGTCAAAATTGTTGAAACATTTTTAAAATAATATCAAAGGTTATACCTTTAAATGTTGTTTATTTTAATTATAAAGGTGGTGTCTTTTGATTATTTACCAAGTGATGTGACTGTCCAAATAGACATGTATTTAGAAAAGTTATATCTACATGAAAAGACATTTATTTACCTATAAATAGAACTCTTCTCATTTGGAAGACATAGATAGAGAACTAGATAGAAAACTACAAATAAAATTTTGGTAGTTTTGTCACACACTGCTTAATGCATAGTGGATTGATATCGTCAATGCAAAACACTGTCAATCATAGGGCTTCATTGTATCCTCGAAGTTTATACGCCGGTAACCTTTTTGCTTACTTAATTAATGGTGGTGGCGAATAAAACCTTAAAGAAAGTGGCATTGCTACACGCCTTGAAGCTTTCATCAATTTCTCGTGTTTTTGATTCCCCACGTACAAACAATTTTAAGGTTTTATTTGTGTAATTTTACGAAAAATTTGATTGAAGGTGAATGAGGATACAATGAAAGGTGCAAGACCCAGCATTTAATAAGCCATTGCCTAACATAAGCGTGTTAAGATACAAATGTTTAGGATGACATGGCAAGAGTAAAAACGATACTTGTAAAATGCATGTTATGGGGCATCAGGTACGTATTTTTTCTTTTATATATTTATTTAAATTTGTAATGCAAATAAATTAAAGTGATAAAAGAGACAACCAATGACGGCTCAAGTTTTTATAATGCTTCACGTCTAGGTATGTTTTGTGAACTTTTATTTAAATTAATTATCTATGTATAAAATCATTGATTTTTGGATAGTTATTGAGTTATATTAAAGTCTTAATAGCTTAGAATGAGACGTCTATGAATCTATTACTTTACTTACAAATTATTATATTGGTCTTATGATTCACGTTTGCTATATATTGTTGGTGGCTTATGATAAGAATCTTTCATGAATAATTATGAGTATACAAAATATATATATTTATTGGCAATTATATATATAATAAACTAAAAGTTTATTATATAGATAGACATATAAGGTGGATCATTTTGGTTAGCTTAAAACAACCATAAACCTAAATGGGTTTTATATTTGGTTACACATTTTAGTAGTCCACATTAAAAGGGTTAAACAAAATTATAAGTATTTAACCTATTATTTGTCACATGAATTGATAATAAATTTTGTAAAATAGTCCAAGTTAAAAATTATTTGTATGATAATTCTTCTAGTCAAAGTAGAATAATGGGAAAGCAAAAGCTTTTATAATATAGTCACTATTCTAACAAGAAAATAAAATCTTCTATTGAGAATGTGTAACATAGTAGTCATTAATTTGGCCACAAGGATTTGGAGATCCAAATATGACTGTATAATTTTATTTGATCTTATTTGGTTTTAGTATATGATATGGTGCATATAACTATGATTAAAGTGGATATAGTTTCAACAAAGCTATAGATATATAGTTTGTTTATGAATATGATCAAATATATTTATATTCACCATATATAGCATTAGTAAATGATCTCCAAAGGAGTTATTATGGAATCATGATATAAGATTTGTAAAATATGGATGAGCATGGTATAAAACTAATAGAAGGGTAGCTTTTGTTATCCTTTGATTAATGCTTTCCATATAGATAGTTATCATCAGTGGCCATGCTTAAGGGATATATGAAAATATTCATCAAAAGTTGAGCTATTTGAAAAATTATGATTTAAAGATGAAAATATTAAAATAGCAAAAAGAAAACTATTATCCCATTTGGGTGGAGGACAGGGCTTTGGTTATTAACAATAAAATGACTAATAATATCCTTGATGAAGGGTATATTTATGTAATAGTCACTTGATAAGCCTGGTAATGGTTTGATAATATTGACTATTGTTCTAAAACGAGATATAAAATACCCTTGTGTATATATGGTTTGTTGATAAAAAGTCATGTACTTTGAGTATATACACACAATAAGTTTAAATTCATGTATTGACTATGACAACAAGCTATGGAAATATAGCAACAATATTGTCTTATTTTACCAAGGGATTTGAGGTCTCATTATAAGAAATTACTCGGTTGAAAAGGACAATGTAATGTATTGTTTACACATTTGATGATAATGAAATTCAGAAATAAATAAAATAGACAAATGTATAACTATCATTAAAAATAGATAAAGTGATCACTATAAATGCTATAAAGCAAAGAATTGGTATTGTATAAAGGATATCCTTGA
>JBBYHK010000018.1:9208836-9229280 GCA_038382065.1 Adansonia grandidieri | reverse complement strand
ATATTCGTACATGGTGAGGGTGTTGGTCTTGTGAACCTTCAAGATACAAGTATTTATAAAAGTTCACCATGTGGTATGAAAATTAACATAGCTATGTTGGTAATTTGGGGATGAGAACAAGCTCATAATATTAAGTCACCCATGATGGAAACTCAACTCAACACTTGGTATAACGTCAAGTCTTGAGTTCAATGAGACAAAGTACATCATCTGTATGTGACTACTAGCACTATAATATTATATAATATATCATCCCAGGTAAAGTACTAGGTACCCGCAATGTTAAAGGAAGGGTGAGTAAATATACTTTTAATAGACCCATAACATAAATATGTTAGAGTGTTATAGTTACGGGAACACTCTCGATAGAATCTACCTACGTGAGTGTGAAGTTTGGCCGCTTCTAGGAGCTCAAGGGCTTGGCTCTAACAGCAATCATGAAAAGAGGACACAGACACATGGCCATAATAGTGTCCCCGGATACTATGTATTAACTGGTGTTGAAATCTTTGTGTGAGACGTGTTCAGTTAACCAAATGGAATAGCTGGTTCAAAGCATAGTCTACCATGTAATTTCGGTTAACTTTAATATGTTTTCACTAAGTGAAGGTTCAATCGTAAGACACTTCCATTTATGCAATAGATTTTCAAAATTATCAAAATTTGGATTATTTTGAAAATGATGGGAGATTGTTGGAACATCTTCAAAATAATGTCAAAGGTCATGTCTTCAAATGTTGTTTCTTTTAATTATAAAGAGTGGTGCCTCTTGGTTATTTACCAAGTGGTGTGACTATCCAAATAGACATGTATTTGAAAAAGTTATGTCTATATGAAAAGACATTTATTTACCTATAAATAGAACCCTTCTTATTTGGAAGACATAGATAGAAAACTAGATAGAAAACTACAAATAAAATTTTGGTAGTTTTGTCACACATTGCTTAATGCATAGTAGATTGATATCGTCAATGCAAAACACCGTCAATCATAGGACTTCATTGTATCCTCAAGGTTTATACGCCGGTAACCCTTTTGCATACCTAATTAATGGTGGGGGCAAATAAAACCTTAAAGAAAGTGGCATTGCTACACACCTTGAAGCTTTTATCAATTTTTCGTGTTTTCGATTTCCTACGTACTAACAAAAATTTGTGGGTCAAAAATCAAACGAGTATATATATATATATATATTTAATTGGTCATATCATTGTTCTACCATGGTAGGCAAGATAATTGACTGAAACTGCTGACTTTCGTAATCACCTTTCATTTTTTACTTGTTTTTATAAATTTTCGTATTAAACGTACGCCTCAATAAGATATATAAGAATATAAATTTTTAAAAATTATTTTCATACATTAAAATTTTTTTTAAAAATTAAACATAATTATATTATATATATTTATATTTAACATTCACACTCAAATCTAAAACCACGGATCATAAAATTAAATGCAATAATATGTCAAAATCCTAAAGAAAAACAGCTACCAAAGCAATAACTAAAATACTACCATCTGTTTTGTTTTTAGTTCACTGAATACATACGTCATCAATTGTTTTTTGCTCATACCCTGTGCTTTCATCTCTGCGGGTATGAATTATCAAACCTTTTAGCTAATTTGATTAGATATATATAGTTTGACTCTTTTTTTTTAGTATTTCAGAAGGCTTTTATCGTCTGCAATGATATCATTTTTCTTTTTCTTCGGCTCTTTAGGCTGCATTTATGAAAGGTCAATCTGGCCTCTTTAGTCATATAGTAAACTTCAATTTTCTACTTGGAACTAAGAAAAAAGAGAACTGGAAATTTGTTACTTTGGCAAATTGGCATTGAAGTTCACAAATTCATCATTTCGTTCAAAATCTCTTAAAAGAAGTAAAATACTAATACTAAATTTCTACAGGAAGAAATCGTTGAGTTTCTGGCAGAACTGAACTTCCGAGGGCCAATCATCTAGGTGCAACATTTGAAATCGTTAAACCATTGACTGAGCAACTTCTAGTGAAAGTGTTATGATGCTCAGAAAATCTTCCCGCAGAGAAGGCAGGCTGTTGAGGTTGGCCTAGTGCCACAGTTTCGCCTTTTAACATTACCACAACAGACGACATGGTAGGCCTGTCATATGCATCTTCTTGAACACACAATAGTCCTATATGGATGAATCTTAAAAATTCGTCTGGCGATCCATCAGTTAGTAATGGATCCATCAATTCCAAAGCATTCCCTTCATTCCATAGATGCCATGCCTGCATCACGATTCAATGTGACTAAAAATTTTTGGCAGCAGTACTGCTAGTAAATTGAAGAGAAATGTAAGTAATTTAAGCTGGATTAAAAAGTTACATATGCTACGAGGGTTGAGGCACGTTTGGATTGATGAAAGCCTGCATTCTGTCTGCCGGTAATTATTTCAAGCAAGAGTACTCCAAAGCTGAAAACATCGGACTTAATCGAATACAGTCCTTCCATGGCATACTCCGGAGCCATATATCCACTATTCCACAAATAACTAGATTTTAGAGAGGTTGCAGAACGCTTGAAAAAGAAATATTTAGCAAATCAGGCTATGTGCTATGGCCTAATTATAATATCTTCACTGGAATCTATGCCATGGTAAAGCATTTATCTTGGTAATCTTACTAACTTGGACTTTGAAAAATCATTCGATTTTGAGGAAATGAATTGAAATTAAAAGAGCGAGAACCTTACTAAGTTCCAACTATTCTTGCTGTATTTGCTGCACCTTCTGAACCTGCAAAGATTCTTGCCATTCCAAAATCTGAGATTTTTGGGTTCATGTCAAAATCCAGCAACACATTACTAGCTTTGAGGTCCCGATGTATGATCCTAAGCCGTGAATCCTCATGTAGATAGAGAATTCCCCTTGCAATTCCATTAATAATGTTTAGTCGTCTGCTCCAATTGAGTTGTGCACGTTTCTTTGAATCTAATGCAAAAATAAAAAATAAGTTTTCAGGCAAACACTTTGAGTACTTCCCAGATACTTAGATCATTCAAGGGATCAAAATTAAGGAGCTCAAAGCGGATATAGACTTAAGAACAGACCAAAAAGGAATACATCAAGGCTGCTGTTGGGCATAAATTCATAAACAAGCAACTTTTCTTGCTGATCCACGCAGAAACCCAGGAGCCTGACCAGGTTTTTGTGCTGAAGTTTCAAAATCAGTTGGACTTCATTTGTGAACTCCAGGGCACCCTGTTCAGAGAAGCTTGAAAGCCTTTTGACAGCTACTGCCTTTCCATCAGGTAATACACCCTAAAGTTAAAAAAACTTTTTTTCTTTTAAATCGCAGAAGAGGCATGACATTGATTTGGATATTTATAAATAATGATGCCTTGTTAAGCATTTGATAGAAATTTGTCTTACCTTGTAAACAGGTCCAAAACCACCTTGTCCCAGCATATTTGAATCAGAGAAGTTATTAGTAGCTAAGTGTATGGTTCCCAAATCAAAATAAGAGTCATGTGCTCTTAGCTCATCTAAACCTTCAAAATATTGGTCTTGGAAATCTTTGTTCTGAGGGTCGCCAATATTGTGTAGTCGAACTTGATTTCTCAGAATTTCGTCCATCCCTGGGACATCAAAACAAAGAGTGAACGTTAGCATCTAAAAGACTTCAAAAAGGAAAAAAATGGTATTTCATATTGCTGTGGTTACCGTTTCGAGTTCCTTTCTTCATTGCACCCCAGTATGCAATGGAAGCCAGTAGCACAACCACCAAAAATGCTGATCCAATTGTAAGAACTACAATCACCCATACCTTCCTTCCACCGCCTGCATTTCAGATCGAAGAATTGTATAACTTTCAATGAATTTCCTTTTTCTTTTTCCTTTTTTTTTTCTTTTTATTAAGGGTCATGTAAGCAATTCTTAATATAGAAATGAATTTGCATACCTCCAGTTGTCGGCTGAATTTTTGGAGAAACGGAGGATTCAGTGGCACCTTCATAAAAGGCATATAATTCGTATCTTAGATAGCAACTTCTACTAAGTAATCGTGCCCCACGGGAACCATAGCACTCGGATGAAACATCTGAAACATCTTTTATGGCAGCTTCAAGGCATTTGTTACAGTCATCAGGGGATAAGTCTAGGGTGCACTGCACCAGAGCATACAGGGTGTCATCTGTCGTGTACGGTACTTCGCCAGTGGCATACATATTTGCTGAAGAATTAAAGGCTGCTATTTTGGTAAGATTTCTCAGCTTGTTCTCCACAACAGCCTGAAGGTGTACAGGATCAGAGATATTAATAATGTTATCTTTGCAACTGCTGTTTGCGACATTCAATTGACCGAAGAAGTTAATATTTGAGTAGCGCATTTGGCAAACTTCCTGCCATACGACAGCTTCTGTTTTGTTCTGACAAAGAGTCATTAAAGCCTGCGAAGCACTGGATATACAGACTTGACAGTCGGAGTCTGAAACATAGTCGATGCACATGTACTGACCATAAATTTTATCCGTTCCATTCCCGTAAGAGATAGTGTAATATTTGAAGACAGAAGCGTTTAAGGGTAGTGAAACGAGGAGATTCTGCAGATTATTTTGAAATGAACTATCCAATGAATTATTACTGGTATTGTTTGAACAAAGTGGGTAAGGAGGATCAGCAAAAGCAAGATCATGAAGACCAAATAAAAAAGAGCAAAGCAAAAGGAAATTAATGGTTTGTCTAAAACTCTTTGAATGCTCCATATCTTGCCTTTCCAAGATTGGCTCAACTGCAGGTCTGCAGATTTACCCTAGGGGCAAACCTTAAATATTGCTGTGGGTTAGAAATCCTGACAGGCGGTAATTACAGAGCAATTTCAGGAAAGAACTTTCACGTGAAAATCATCTATACTGTTATATAATTTTCTTAATTAGAGTTACTGGTAAACTATGTGGAAATGCAATACATTGACAATGAAGGAAAATAATTAAATTGTCGATCAACTGACATAATAACAGCGACATCTTGAGGTAGAAAGTCAACCCTAGACGCGATTGATAATTTACTAACAAGCAAATGGAAACTTCGAGGAAAATAAGGGAGGAACCATTGAAACTAGGTAGAAACTTTTGGCAGAAAAACAAAAGGCGGGTTAAAGTTTATCTTCAATTGGCGTGGTTCGAGGAAGGTGGTTTCAGCCCTTCGGCACGTTAAGCCCGATTATAAACTGGGTACATTGATCTAACTGAATCAATCAACAAGCCATGCGTTTAGAGACATCAACTGCTACATCTCAAACCATTTTTTTTACGCAATCACTTTACCTTCTTAATTTATTTCTTTAAGAAGTAATGTTGAATTTCTTACACATATCGTACATTGAAAGTTTCCTAGGCGTTCCCGTAACTTGTCTGAACCTCATTCGGACAGTTACCGTCGACTTGTCTGTAAATATTACAGGTACTAATCTTTATCTTGAAAGAAGTGGAAATTTGTTGCTTTGGCAAATTGGTATTCAAGATCACAAACTTAACATTTCATTCAAAATCTCTTGAAAGAAGAAAATACTAATACTAAACTAGAATGAAGCCACCCGCTTCGCTTTGTTTTTTTAATTTCTTTTATAAATTTTAATTAACTATTAATTAAAAATTAATTTTAAATTAAATTTTATTAAGTAATAATTATTTATTTAAATTTTATCTCGAATCGATACGAATTTATATTAATCCAAAAATTAACATGCAAATTAATCACTTTAAATGCATCATTTAAAAATAAAATAAAATAAAAATAATTAATAAAATAAATTTATGTTTTTAAACTTTTTTTTAGTGCAAATCCTATATCGACTTTCAAGTTCACATGCCGACTAATACCATTAAATAAATCATTTTAAATTAAAATAAAAATAATTAATAAAATAAATTTTTTATTTCAATTTTTCTTATTAGGTACGGATTCTAAATTAATGAGCAATTTGTGTGGATCAATCCTTTTAAATATATCATTTAAAAATAAAAAAAAAAAATTTTAACTTTTCTCTTTTTCTTTTTTCAAGTAGATTGCATATTTATCCTAAATCGATATGTTAATCAACCAGTGGATCAATCGCTTTAAATATATCATTTAACTATTAAATAAAATATTAATTAGTAAAATAATTTTTAAACTTTTTTCGTGGTTATTAGGTATGTATCCTAAATCGCTCCACGAGTCACATTTAAAACAACTTCTTTAAATAAATTATTTAAAATAAAATAAAAAATTTAATAAAATAATTTTTTTAAATTTTTTTGCAAGCGGTCAAATACGGATTTTGTACCAACTCTTGAGTTAATTACTGACGAATCAATTCCTTCAAATATATTATTTAAAAAAAATAAAATAAAAACTTAAATATAAGATAACTAAAAATAGTTACTAAAATAAGTTTTAAAATTTTTATCTGAGTTGATCTAGTACGGATTCTAAATTAATTTGTAAGTTACCTAAACGATCAATCCTTTTAAACATATCATTTAAAAATAAAATAAAAACTAAAATTTAAAAATAATTAATAAAATAATTTTTATTTTTTTCAAGTAGGTCATATATAAATATTAAATCGATCCATTGCCATCTTACTCACAATAGTTAAATTTTATTTGTTACCTTATTAATAATTATTTTTTTATTATAACTGTAAATTATAAATGATTTTATGTAAGGGACCATTATGTAATTTTGCAAGAAACTAAAAAAAAAAAAGGAGCTCAGTTGTCATCATCCCAAACCTTGTGAGATAATTTTCTATGTACATAGATTTTTTTTATTTAAGGGACCATTACGTAATTTTGCAAAAAACGGAAAAAGAAAATACAGATGTCATCATCCCAAACCTTGTGGGATGATTTTCATACACAGGCATGGAGAGATATAGAGACAATAGATATAAATTTCTACAGGCAGAAACCTTTAGGTAAATAAAATATTGAGTTTCTGGCATCGCTGGACTTCCGAGGGTCAATCATCTAGGTGCAAGATTTGAAATCGTTAAAACATTGGCAGAACTACTTTCAGCGAAGGTTTGATGATGCTCAGCAAATCTTCTCATAGTGAAGGCTGGTTGTTGAGGTTGGCCTAATGTCACAGTCTCTCCTTTTAACATTACTACAACAGATGACATGGTGGGCCTGTCAAACGCATCTTCTTGAACACACAATAGTCCAATATGGATTAGTCTTAAAAACTCGTCAGCCGATCCATCGGTTAGTAATGGATCCATCAATTCCAAAGCATTCCCTTCATTCCACAAATGCCATGCCTGCATCACGATTCAATGTGATTGACAATGTTTGTCAGTAGTACTGCTAGTAAAATGAAGAGAAATGCAAGTAATTTAAGCCGGATTAAAACTTTACGTATGCTACGAGGGTTGGGGCAAGTTTCGATTGATGAAAGCCTGCATTCCTTCTGCCAGTAATTATCTCAAGCAGGAGTACTCCAAAGCTGAAAACATCAGACTTAATCGAATAGAACCCGTCCATCGCATACTCTGGAGCCATATATCCACTATTTCACAATAGAGCTATATTTCAGAAAGGTATCAATACGCTTGGACAACAAATATTTGGCAGATCAGACTATGTCCTTTTGCCTAGCTATAATCTCTTCACTGAAATCTATGGCATGGAAAAGCATTTATCTTGACAATCTTATTAACTTGAACTTTGAACAATCATTTGATTTTGAGGAAATGAATTGAAATTAGAAGAGTGAGCGCCTTACTATGTTCCGACTATTCTTGCTGTATTAGCTTCACCTTCTACGCCTGCAAAGATTCTTGCCATTCCAAAATCCGAGATTTTTGGGTTCATGTCAAAATCCAGCAACACATTACTAGCTTTTAGGTCCCTATGTATGATCCTTAGCCGTGAATCCTCATGTAGATAAAGAATTCCCCTTGCAATTCCATTAATAATGTTTAGTCGTCTGCTCCAATTGAATTGTGCACGTTTCTTTGGATCTTATGCAAAAACAAGTTTCAGTCAAAACATTTTTGAGCAATTTCCAGATAGTTGGATCATTCAAGGGATAAAAATTAAAGAGCTCAAAGCTAATATAGATTTAAGAACAGACCAAAGAGCACTACATCAAGGCTGGTATTCGGCATAAATTCATAAACAAGCAATTTTTCTTGTTGGTCCACACAAAAACCAAGAAGCCTGACAAGGTTTTTGTGCTGAAGTTTCAGAATTAGTAGGACTTCATTTGCAAACTCCCTGGCACCTTGCTCCGAGAAGCTTGAAAGCCTTTTGACAGCTACTTCCTTTCCATCAGGTAATACACCCTAAAGTGAAACAAACTTGTTTTCTTTTAAATTGCAGAAGAGGCATAATGCATAACAAAATTGTTGATTTTGGATATCAATAAAGATGCCTTGTTAAGCATTTGATAGAAATTTGTCTTACCTTGTAAACAGGTCCAAAACCACCTTGTCCCAGCATATTTGAATCAGAGAAGTTATTAGTACCTAAGTGAATGGTTGCTAAATCGAAATAAGAGTCATGTGCTTTTAGCTCATCTAAACCTTCAAAATATTGGTCCTGGAAATCTTTGTCCTGAGGGTCGCCAATATTGTGCAGTCGAACTTGATTTCTTAGAATTTCGTCCTTCCCTGGGACATGGGTAAAGGTTAGCATCTAAGAGGCTTCTAAAGGAAAAAAAAAATTTGATATTTCATATTGCTATGGTTACCCTTTTGAGTTCCTTTCTTGATTGCACCCCAGTATAAAATGGAAGCCAGTAGCAACACCAATAATGCTGATCCAATTGTAAAGACTACAATTAGCAATATCTTCCTTCCATCGCCTGCATTTCAGATCAAAGAGTTGTATCATTTTTGAGAATTTCTTGAAAGGGTCATGCAGGCAATTCTTATAATTGAAATGAACTTGCATACCTTGGGCTCTTGGAGAAACAGAGGAGTCAATGGTGCCGTTATAAAAGTCATATAACTCATACCGAAGATAGCAACTTCGACTAAGTAATCGTGCTCCACGAGAACCATAGCACCAGACTGAAACATCTTTTATGGCAGCTTCAAGGCAATTGCTACAGTCATCAGGGGATAAGTCCAGGGTGCACTGCACCAGCACATACAGGGTTTCATCTTTCGCATACGGTTCTTCTCCAGTAGCATACATATTTGCTGAAGAATTAAACGCTGCTATTTTGGTAAGATTTCGCAGCTTATTCTCCACAACATCCTGAAAGCGTCCAGGTTCAGAGATATTAAGACTGTTTTTCTGGTTAATGTTGTCTGCGACATTCAATTGACCAAAAAAGTTAACATTTGAGTAACGCAATTGGCAAACTTCCTCCCATACGACAGCTTCTGTACTGTTCGGACAACGATTCATTAGAGCCTGTGATGCACCGGTGATGCAGCTTCGACAGTTGAGGTTTGGAACATAGTCGAGGCACATGTACTGACCAAAAATTTTATCCGTTCCATTCCCATAAGAGATATTGTAGTATTTGGAGACAGAAGCGCTTAAGGGTAGTGAAAGTAAGAGATTGTGCAGATTATATTGAAATGAACTATGTAATGAATTACTGCTGATATTGTTTGAACAAACTGGGTAGGGAGGATCACTAGCAAGAGCAAGATCATGAAGACCAAATAAAAAAGAACAAATCAAAAGAAAATTAATGGTTTGTCTGAAATTCCTTGAATGCTCCATATCTTGTCTTTCCAGTTTCTGCTACACTGCAAGCAATATTGGCTCAACTGCAGCTTTACCCTAGAGGCAGACCTTAAATATTGCTGTGAGTTAGAATTCCTAACAGGCAGTTATTACTGAGAAATTTCAGGGAAGAATTTTCAACTGAAAATCAACCATACTAGTATATGATTTTCTTAATTAGAGTTTCCTGGTAAACTATGTGGAAATGGAAGATATTGACAATGATGGAAAGAATCAAATGGTCGATTGAACTGACATTTTGACTGCGACGTTTTTAGGTAAAAGTCAATCCAAGACGCGTTTGATAATTTGCTAACAAAAGAAATGGAAAATTTATTGGAAATAAGGGAGGATACACAGAATCTAGGTAGAAACTTTTGGCAGAAAAACAAAAGGCTGGCTAAAGTTTCTCTCCAATTGGCGTAGCTCCAGGAAGGTCGTTTCAGCCCGATCGGCACTTTAAGCCTGACGATACACTGCGTACCTTGACTTTAGCTGAATCAATCAGCGGTCCTAGTGTTTAAAGATATTAACTGCTACATCATGCAATCACCTTTCCTTAATTTATTTCTTTAAATCGCAAGTGGAAAATCTAAATGTTTCAAAAAGTGTGTTTTTTTTTTTTATGTTTTAAGAAAAAAATAAATAAATTTTTCCTGCAGAAGTTATATTAAATTTCTTACATGTAACTTAAATTAAAACATTCCTTGGCATCTAGTGTTGCCCATTATCTTGTCTGAACTTCATTCGGACAGCTACCCTCGTTGTGAACTGCTGGTAAACATTATAAGTACTAATCTTCATGTCTTGCATACTAACATATATACATATCAGACAGTATTTTAAAATTTCAGACGAACTGAAATGAATGTGGAGCATTAATGTATTTAAAAGGGTTTAAACTTAAAGATCAAGCCAAAAATCCTAACGTAATACTGGAAGAAGAATTACATTCAGGATCATGCCTTGTTAACAGAACAATCTCATCGCTATTCTTGTTACATTTGATTTAAGCAAAAGGAATAGAAATTTTGGACATTGATCTTAAATTTCTCCTGTCAAGGAGAATTTACAGTAGTTAGATTAAATTCAATTCGTTACTCGGTTCGACATATTCAGCGGGCTGAGATATTAGATATTGTCATCTGACTTATTGATGGAGATGATGTTGAAGGCTGACCAATTGGATTCACTCTGCCAACAAAAAATGCAGGTCGTTTTGGTTCAGGAAGAGTAATCGTATGACTTCCTAGGACAATCACAATATCAGACATGGTGGGTCTGTCTGCTGGATCTTCCTGTACGCATAAAAGCCCGATATGCAAGCACCTCTTGATTTCTGGTGTTGCAGATGGTTCCAGCAAAGAGGGGTCCACTAGTTCCATTGCTTTTCCTTCTTCCCATAGTCGCCAGGCCTGCCAGTGAGTTCACATAAATACAATATTGCACTGATGGGGAGAAGGGATATTGTGAGGGCCCACTCTTCTGATCTTGCCTACCTAACCTCAGGGGCGTTTGAGTATCACCGATGAGGCCGTGACCTTGCCTGGACATCCTCTCAAAAGGAGTTCCTTCGCAACATTGGTACCAATTGAGCTAGTCACAGGTGATATCATGCGTCCTTGAAGTTGGATAGGTAAGATAATTGGACTGAACTCTCGAAGATACTTTGATTTCAATGACAAATTACAGGTTTACTTACATATGCAACAAGTGTCTGGGAATGTTCGGTCTGGTAAAAGCCACTGTTTTTTTTGCCGCATAGAATCTCTAGCACTATCACGCCAAAGCTGTAAACATCTGATTTCACTGAGAATAGCCCCTCCATTGCATATTCTGGAGCCATGTAACCACTGTTTTCATGTATAAGTACCACCATTTTTTTCTTTTTTTTTTTTTTTTTGTAATTAACAAGTGTCAAAGAATATAAAAGATGTAAATGAAAAAGCATACTCACTATGTTCCAACAACTCTTTTAGTGTTAGCTGAGTTCTGGTTTTCACAAAAAATCCTTGCCATCCCAAAATCTGATATTTTGGCAAACATGTCTTGGTCCAACAAAACATTGCTGGGTTTTAAATCTCTGTGGATGATTTTAAGTCGGGAGTCCTCATGAAGATAAAGAAGTCCTCTAGCAATACCACTGATAATGTCATAGCATGTCTTCCAATCAAGCTGTGATCGTTTCTCCGAATCTGAAATTAAGAATTAAAGATCATTTGATAAACAAAAAGATTCACGAGTTAAGTCTACAATGGAAGATCAGTAAAGGGTACCTACCAAAGATGAAGAAATCAAGGCTTTTGTTTGGCATAAGCTCGTATATGAGCAGCTTTTCCTCTCCTTCTATTGAACATCCCAATAGCCTTACAAGGTTCCTATGTTTAAGTTTTGCAATTAATAGTACTTCATTCTTCAACTCTTCTAAGCCTTGCCATGACCTCCTTGACAACCTCTTAACTGCCACTTCTTTCCCATTTGGTAGGGCACCCTTGAATTTTACAAATTCAGACATCAGACGTAAATCCAGGCACAAAGACAAAACTTAGCGGAAAAGAAAAGGCGGTCATAACTCTTAGGTACCTTGTAAACTGTGCCAAAGCCGCCTTGTCCGAGCTTGTTGGAATCAGAGAAATCATCTGTAGCTGCCCTTATGGTAGGTAAATCAAGGAAGGGAGATTCTTGGGAAGTTACCAACTCGCCTTCTTGTGTAATGATTACTTCTTTTTGGCTTGCCAATTCATATAGCAATGCTTGTTCGCTCTTTTCCTCGTCTGTAAAGAAATAAAGTCTAGCCTGCTGTCATTCTTTTTTCTTTTTTTACTAAAAAAATATAATATCGAGATAAGATGGTTGGCAATTTCTAAAAGCATTTTACCTTCTTGTTTCCCTTTCTTCCATCGATAACGGACAACACTAGAGCCAATGAGAAGTACAACAATCAATGCTATTGGACATATAACAGCCAGAATCATCCCACTGCTCCATTTATCTCCTGTTTTCAGGGCAAAGAATTTGGTTAAAAACTCAGTTTGGAATGATTGAAATGCAGTGGTTGAAGACCAGAAGTATTGATCTGGGAAAAAAAATGATTTTCATATTTCTACCTGTAGATTTTGGATATTTTAATGGAGAACTTGAGGCATTATAAAAGTGGTAGAGTTGGAACCTCACGTTACAGTTCCTGCTCAGAACAGCTCCTCCAGTACGAGAATCGCAGCAGGCGTGAAGCTCTTTAAGGGCTGATACTAAACAACTTTCACAATCACTGCGAGAAATGTCCATGGTGCATTGAACAAGACCATATATTGATTCCTTCTTATCAAACTTCACTTCTCCAAAGGCAAACATGGACTTGGAAACATATGCTGCTTCCATTGAGATTTTACTCATTAAAAACGATAATACATCATTGAAACGACCTGGTTGTGATATATTTTTCTCCTGAATGTTCGAGTCCGGAAACTTTCCAGTATAAACCATCGAGGAACTGTCCTGATATGAGTAGTGAACCTGACAGAGATCGTACCAGACAATTGCTTCGACAGATTTGCATAGGATCAGGATTTCTTGGGTAGCAACTTTTATGCATTTTTGACATAACATAGTGCTGGCATCTCCTCGGCAAAGAGCTCGAGCATAGACTTTATCAGGATCATCTCCAACCGAGGTACTATTGAAGCCAGTTCTTGAAGTATCGGAAGGTAATGACTCAAGAACCCGCTTAAGGTTGTTTTCAAAGGTGCCGTTATTTGTGTAGCTCGTTGTAGCGCAAAAAGTATAGAGACGATTTGGAGAAGTTTCCATAGAGTGCATGAACAGGCTCAAGATTAGCAAAAGTGCAGCCGAAAATGCATGACTGCCCATTATTTTTTGCCCCTTTCTGTGGAGTATGTTTCTTGGCATTACTTAATAGCTTCAAACCTGTAAACATGGAAGTCGTTTTAATTAGAAAAGTCTTTAACGGCTGCATGACATTTCCTTGTGGTCACAAATTCTAGATATAGTTAAACTAATGAACATCACATCCACTGTACTACCGCTGGAAATTCAGGAAGGATTCAGAAGTTTTAGTAAACTTAGACTAAACCTGACAATCACCCTCGCCCATAACAATTATCTTTTTGTTTTTTGTTTTTTTTTTTTTTCTTAACAAATGTCTTTTCGAGAGAGTGGTCGATTTAAGGGACGTGCAGTTTTTGATGACAAAATCTTTTGGAATTTGTGGGTGTTTAGAGAGACAAAACTTTTGATATAAGTATATTCAGAGTCACAATTATATCCGAATACATAAGATGACAAAAGAGAAATGTTTTAAAACCCGACCATCTCGTATTAATTCCAAGGCCGTCCATGGTTGTTGTCTTGGCAACTGGGTTTGTTTTCAGCAGAAAGAAAGTTCATCAATTGCCGAACAGAAGAATCAAATGACCCATTGAGGCGTGCACGACCATTTGTGCAGGAAAATTTTATGGCAAAGAAGGGGGCTTAATTGTAGGCAAGGTTTGTAAGGTTTCCTGGAGTAAGCGTGGGCTTATACATCAATGAATATTCAAATTTGATTAGACTGGATGACCTGACCTGTGGGACAACATTAATGGTGGCCAAGCGACTGGTAATTTTGATGTAGAATCTGATGGACCACCTACACTATCAGGACTAATAACATATAACTACAAAACGATACTTATCATTTTTCTAAAGCTCTTAAAAATTGGCAGAAAATTTATTTATCCTTCTTTAGTTTGAAAAACATCTACTTATTTTGTGAAGTTTGTCAAAATATACACTAATCTCCTAGTGTATTATTTTTAAATTAATTTTAAATAAAAATAAATATACTCTTTGTTAATTATTAAGTTTTTTATTTTTTATTTTTTTTATCGAAAACTTTTTTTTTAACTACAAATATAATGAGAATTTTCCCACTTTTTGATTAAGCAGTACCACTTTAGTATTTAACTTTGATTTATCATTACTGTAATGATATCTGAAACTCTAAGATGCTGCAAAGGGATTATTTGTGCTTTGGATAGCCAGAAAGATGAGTCTTGGAAGAAAAAGGTCATGGATTTAACATCTGTAAAATGAGGAGCATGTTAATCACGCCGATGACCATCAATATTCAACAAAGCCAACCGCAAAGAATGAACCTATTTTAGCCCACTAATTTGTTTAAGACGAACGTGTATTTCAAGTCATTCTGAGAATTCACTGCTGAATCTACCGAATTTTAGAGAGTGGCAATGGTCCAATCCCCTATTTTAAGACGTGACTTGTGATGAAGACAATAGGCAAGTTTTTGAACCTGGAAGTTTAGCACGCAGCTACTCTTAGAAGGTAACTTGCAAGTGGCGCTGTATATTCCTATGTGAATATTATATTATAAAAATATGACTTAGTCAAAATCTTGCACTTCAATTTCTATCTAACGATGAGCAACTTGTATATCTCCATGGCTAATTAACTAAACAAAGGAATAAATCTTTGTATGAAAATACACGCCCTTGCTGTTGGTTTTAATCAAACGAAAGAATTTTTCTTTTAAAAGAAATAATAATAATTTTCTTTTTGCTTTCCTTTTCTTCTTAGGTAATTGAAGAATGGGTGTATTGAAAAGTCAAATATTGGGGGATTAATTGAATTTTATCTTTTAATACATAAATGTATTTTGACCATTTCTAAATCATTCTTCAATTGATCTTTAATTTTTTATTTTTTTATATCCTCATTTAAGAATAAACAATTAAAAGGTCAAAACATCGTCACTCTAATAATTTAAAAGAAAAAATAAATATAAAAAATAAATCATAATTTAAATACGAGTCCATTTTTTGCACATCCATCAAACGGATTAAAGAAACTAACAACTATTCCTTTTGACATTTCATAAACATACATAGTCCTATTAAATTCGTTGATAGGGTTTTTCATTGTCATTAACAAAGATAATTTTTCATCTTAATGTCAAAATTATGAAGATTTGGCCCACTTGTTTGTGGTCGAAAACCTGATTAAAGGCCCTACATTATCCCATCTGCCCCAGCCCAAAGAAAAGAAACGTTGCTATTTTCATCTCGTCTCCAATTCGTTCGTCCATTATGTCAGTTACGCTGAAATGATTATCCTCCCCATTGGCACTTTCTTCTTTTCACTCCACGTTTTGACACTCTCCATAATTTCTTCGTATCATCAACATATTCAGGTTATTACTTTGCAGGTTCCTTTTCATGTTTGGCAAAAACAAGTTGCTGTTGGATGCAAGGATTTAAATTGCGGTTACTTATTTGTATAGATATAATGAACGTTAGAAGGATTGTGGTAAATATCAATAACAAAGAAGTTCAAAGATACTAAATGATATCCATAACTTTGCATTGAGGACATTATTTAAAGCTCTAGTTCAATATCAGAATTCAAAAAACAGGCAATCCATGACGACGTTAAAGAGTCCTATGGACAAAAACATTGCTGGGTTTTAGATCTCTATGGATGATTTTAAGTCGGGAGTCCTCGTGAAGATAAAGAAGTCCTTTAGCAATACCACTGATAGTGTCATAGCATGTCTTCCAATCAAGCTGCGATCTTTTCTCCGAATCTGAGATTAAAAACCAAAGATCATTTGATAAAAAAAAAGTTTCACGAGTTAAGTGTACAAGGGAAGATCAATAAAGGGTACTTACCAAAGACGAAGAAATCAAGGCTTGTTTTCGGCAAAAGCTCGTATATGAACAGCTTTTCCTCTCCTATTGAACATCCCAATAGCCTTACAAGGTTTCTATGTTGAAGTTTTGCAATTAATAGTGTACTTCATTCTTCAACTCTTCTAAACCTTGCCGTGACCTCCTTGACAACCTTTTTAACTGCTACTTCCTTCCCATTTGGAAGTTCACCCTTGAATTTTACAAAGTCATACATCAGACGTAAATCCGGGCACAAAGACAAAACTTATCAGAGGAAAAAAAAAAAAAAAGTGGTCATAACTCTTATGTAACTTTTAAACTGTGCCAAAGACGGTTGGCAATTTTAAAAGCATTTTACCTTTTTGTGTCCCTTTCTCCCATCGATAATAGACAACACTAGAGCCATGCAAGAATCAATGTTGTTGGACATACAACTGCCATAACCATCCCACTACTCCATTTATCTCCTGTTTTCAGGGCAAAGAATTTGGTTAAAAACATAGTTTAGAATGATTGAAATTTAATGCTTCAATGAAGAAAGGTATTAAATGATTTTCATGTTTGTATCTGCAGATTTTGGGTATTTTAATGGAAAACTTAAGGCATTATAAAAGCGGCACGTTTGGAACCTCACGTTACAGTTCCTGCTCAGAACAGTTCCTCCTCTACGAGAATCGCAGCAGCCATGAAGATCTTCAAGAGCTGATTCTAAACAATTTCCACAATCACTGCGAGAAATATCTCTGGTGCACTGAACAAGACCAATATAATGATTCCTTCTTATTAAACTTCACTTCTCCAAATGCAAACATGAACTTGGAAACCTTTGCTGCATCCGTTGAGATGTTCCGCATCAAAAACGTTAATACAACATTGAAACGACCAGGTTTTGATATATTTGTCTCCTGATTGTTCGAGTCCGGGAACTTTCCAGTGTAAACCATCGAGGAACTGTTCTGAAATGAGTAGTGAACCTGACATAAATCATACCAGAAAATTGCTTCTTTAGTTTTGCATAGGTTCAGGATTTTGTCGCTGGCAATTTTTACGCATTTTTTACATAACCTAGGGATGGCATCTGCTTGGCAAAGTGCTGTACCATAAACTTGATCAGAACCATCTCTAATCGAGTTCCTATAGAAGCCAGTCCCCGAAGTATTGGAAGGCAATGACTCAAGAGTCCGCTTAAGGTTGTTTCCAAATGTGCTGTTACTTGTTTAGTTTTTTGTAGTGTCCGAGCAAAAAGTGAAGAGAAGATTTGGAGAAGCTTCAATAGAGAGCACGAACAGGCTTAAGATTAGCAAAAGCATAGCCGAAAGTGCATAATCGCCCTTTTTTCTTTTTTTTACTTTTTTTGCCCCTTTCTATGGACTAGGTTTCTTGGCATTACTTTTTTAGCTTGAAAGACTGTAAATATGGAAGTTACCTAGGAAAGTCTTTATAGGCTGCATGACATTTCCTTGTGGTCACAAATTCTAGATATGGTTAAAAGTAATGAACATCACAGGGAAACTTCCACCTTACTGAAGCTGGAAATTTAGGAAGGATTAGTAGATTCAGACTAAACCTGACAGTCACCCCCATAATTATCTTTTTGATTTTTTGTACCACATGTCTTTGTTAAGTTAAATGTCATTCATAACGATTGGCTGAATGGTCAGTGATAATAACTTGTTTTAATAGCAAGTAACACAAATTATATATATTTTATTGTCATGGTAGACGTTTGAAGCCTATCTGAGGGAGTTCTTTAATAACTTCTACCTCTAATTGTACTTAAAATGGTTGTAAATAATAGCGAATGGAGCAGTTACATAGAATAATACAATATGGGAAATGATAATAAGTTGGCCATTGATTTTTCATTTGGTTATGTGATGATTGGGTTTCAAAATGTTTTTCTCGCGTTATTCTATGTGTCAGGATATAATGGTCACTTTATGTATACTTATATCAAAAGTATTGTCCACTCATGGATCCTACAAGATTTTATCATTCGAAAGTGTGTTTTTTTTTTTTTTGAACTAAGGACCTCTCCCTTAAACAAGAGTCCTTGAGTTGGCTAAGAGATTCTCTTAAAGTAGAGATAATTAGTTCGAGCTAAGGAAATATACTTTCAGATGATAAAATCTTATGAGATTCTTGGATGATCAAAGAGAATAATACATTTAATATAAGTAAGGTAACATGTTTTAATATATTAAAGTGATGTGAAGAAGGCATCTGAAAATCTGATCATTATAGATTAATTCGAGGGCCATCCATGGTTGTTGTCCAGGCAGCTGCATTTGTTTTCAACCCAAAAAAAAAAGTACATCAATTGGCTGAACGGAAAAATCAAATTATCCATGGAGGCGTGTACGACCATTTGTGCAGGAAAATTTTACGGCAAAGAAGGGGGCTTAAGTGTTCGTAACGGTTGGTGAGGTTTCCTCGAGTAAGCTTAGGATTATACGTAAATAGATATTCAAATTGATTAGATTGGATGAACTGACCTGCGGCACAACATCAATGGTGGCTAAGTGACTGGAATTTTAAATGTAGATTCCAATGGACTACCGATTACCTACACTATCAGGACTAATAATATATGCTGCAAGTCAATACTTTAATATTTCTATTGGACCCACTTTTCGATTAACCAGTACCCCCTTTTGCATTTGAATTTGAATTTGACTTTGAGTTCCCGAAGATTACCAATGACTATAATCAAATTTGAACTCTAACGTACCGCAAGGGAATTATTTATGGTTTGGATAGCCAAAAAGATGAGTCTCGGAAGAAAATGTCCATTGAATGAGAAGCATGGTAATCACGCGGTGACCATTAATATTCAACAAAGCCGACCGCAAAGACTGAAACAAGCTTAGCCCACTGATAGGTTAATACAACAGTTTCTACTCCAAATCTTTCTCAGAAAATTTGTATTCATTAATTGTATAATTGTCGTTGCCGAGGATATTTTATGGTAATGGTCCCGATCCCCCATTCCACTAGTTGTTGGATTGGTTTGTGATGAAGACAATAGGTAGGTGCTTTGAATTTGAAAGTCAGATTTACACAATTATTTTAAAAAATAATATTCAATAAATTTATAATATAAATTTTAATATTTTTTTATTTTTAAATTACGATATTTTTACAAAAAATTGACTGCAAATGATATTGTTTATTCCTCTGTGGATATTATAAAAATCTCAATTTAGTCAAAATCTTACACTTCAATTTCGATGTAACAATGTGCAGCATGTACCTATCCAAGGCTAATTAATTAAATAAATGAAAAAAAAAAAAAAAAAAAAAAACCTTTGCCCGCAAATACACGCCCTTGCTGTTGTTTTAGCCCAAATTAAATAACTTAAAATAAAAAAAGGAAAAAAGGAAAGAAATACCTTTCTTTTTGGCTACACTTCTCACTTACTAGGTAATTGAAGAAAGGGTATATTGAAAAGTCAAATATTGGATGATAATTTAAATTTAATGATTTAATACATTATTTAATCATTTTTCAATTGATCCAAATTTTTGTATCTTCCCTTTTAAAATAAGCAATTAGAATGTTATAACATTGTCACTACAAAACTTTAAAAGGAAAAACAAGATTAAAAAACCTAATCATAGTCTAAACATATTAAGAAATTGATTATTATTATGCTAATTTTTTTAATATCTTATTATGTATTTCGGAAACATATTTTATTTTATTTTATTAAATTTGTTGCCCACTTATCTATGGGCCAAAACCTGATAAAGGCCCATATCATTTCTAGCATTTGCAAATCCAACAAAAAAACATTACTGTTTTCATCTGTTTTCCTGTTCTTTGATTAATCGTCATGGTAACCAAAACAATCTCCTGGTCGTTATGTCAGTTACTGTGAAAAAGATTATCCTCCATTAGCCCTTTCATTTTCAAAAAAAAAAAAAAAAAACCTACTTTCTTCTTTCCACTCCTTCATGTTTTGGCACTCCCTATAATTTCTCCTCATCCTCAACATATTAAGTTTATTTCTTTGCATGTTCCTATTCATGTTTGGCAAAGACAAACTGCTGTTCAGTGCTGGTG
>JBBYHK010000018.1:9150494-9204265 GCA_038382065.1 Adansonia grandidieri | reverse complement strand
GTTTTTCTTATGAGACCAAAGCATTAATTCATTTATCCCAATGAGGAGAATGAATTTATGGTGCCCAATCATTAAAAGAATGGAGATTATTATGTGAATCCGTATTTGTCCTAATTAGGAGATGAACTTTAATTCTAAAATTTGTGAAATAGAAGTTTTTCTTATGGAAACAAAGCATAAATATCATTTATCCCAATGAAGAAAATGAATTTGTGGTGCCCGATCATTAAAATAAAGGAGATTATTATGTGAATCTGTGTTCATCCCAGTTAAAATATGAACTTTAACTGGTAGAAAGAAAAGTTTTTCATATGAAACCAAATCTTCAATATCATTTATCTCAATGACAAGAATGTGTTTAAGGTGCCCAATCATGAAAAGAAAGTAGATTATTTTGTGAATCTGTGTTCATCCAATTTGACAGACGAACATCAACTTCAAAAATTGTAGAAAGATAAGTTTTTCTTATGAAACCAAAGCATCAATATCATTTACCCCAATAAAAAGAATGTATTTATGGTGCCTAATCATGAAAAAAAATGAGATTATTATGTGAATCCATATTCATTCCAGTTGGCAAACAAAATTTGATTCTAAAAAAAAAAGGGAAGCGAAGTTTTCTTATGAAACCAAAGCATCAATTCATTTATCGCAATGAGGAGAATGAATTTATGCCTAGTCATTAAAAGAAAAGAGATTATTATGTGAATCCGTGTTTATCCCAATTGAAAGACGAACTTTAATTCTAAAAATGGTAGAAAGAGAAGTTTTTCTTACGAAAGTAAAGCATCAATTCATTTATCCCAATGAGGAGAATGTGTTTATGGTTCCTAATCATGAAAACAAAGGAGATTATTATGTGAATTTGTGTTTGTCCCAATTGATAGACAAACCTTGATTCTAAAAAATGGTGGGAAGTGAAGTTTTTCTTATGAAACCAAAGCACCAATTCATTTATCCTAATAAAGAGAATGTATTTATGATGCCCAATCATGAAAAAAGAGGAGATTATTACGTGAATCCAAGTTTATTCCAATTGACAGATGAACTTTTATTCTAAAAAATGGTAGGAAGTGAAATTTTTCTTATGAAACCAAAGTGTCAATTCATTTATCCCAATGAGTAAATTGAATTTATGGTACCTAATCATTAAAAGAAAGGAGATTATTATGTGAATCCGTGTTTATCCCTATTGAAAGATGAACTTTAATTTAAAAGATGGTAGAAAGAGAAGCTTTTTTTTATGAAACCAAACATCGATTTAATTATCCTAATAAAGAGAATGAATTTGTCAATCATTAAAAGAAAGAGATTATTATGTGAATCCGTGTTTGTCCCAACTGAAAGACAAACTTTAATTCTAAAAATGGTAGAAAGAGAAGTTTTTCTTATGAACCAAAACATCAATTCATTTATCCCAATAAAGAGAATGCATTTGTGGTGCCCAATCATTAAAAGAAAGTAGATTATTATGTGAATCCATTTTTATCCGAATTAAAAGATGAACCTTAATTGTAAAAATGGTAGAAAAAAAGGTTTTTTTTGCAAAACCAAAGCATCAATTCAGTTTTCCCAATGAGGAAAATGAATTTGTAGTGCCCAATCATTAAATGAAAGGAGGTTATTATGTGAATCCGTATTTATCCCAACTGAAAGACAAACTTTAACACTAAAAATAGTAAAAAGAAAAGTTTTTCTTATGAAACCAAAGCATCAATTCATTTATCCCAATAAGAAAAATGAATCCGTGGTGCCCAATCATTAAAAGAAAAGAGATTATTATGTGAATCTATGTTTATCCTAATTGAAAGATGAACTTTAATTTTGAAAATAGTAGAAAGAGAAGTTTTTCTTATTAAAGCATCAATATCATTTATCCTAATTTGAAAAATGTATTTGTGGTGCCTAATCCCAATAGAAAGAGATGAGCTTTAATCCGAATTGAAACCAAAGCTTGAATATCATTTATCCCAATCAGGAGAATGTGTTTATGGTGTCCAATCATGAAAAGAAAGTAGATTATTTTGTGAATCTGTGTTTGACCAAATCGACAGATGAACTTTAATTCTAAAAATGGTAGGAAGATAAGTTTTTCTAATGAAACCAAAGCATCAATTCATTTATCCCAATTCAGAGAATGTATTTATAGTGTCCAATCATGAAAAAAAAGTAGATTATTTTGTGAATCTGTGTTTGACCAAATCGACAGATGAACATTAATTCTAAAAATGGTAGGAAGATAAGTTTTTCTAATGAAACCAAAGCATCAATTCATTTAACCCAATTCAGAGAATGTATTTATGGTGCCTAATCATGAAAAAAAAGGAGATTCTTACATGAATCCATGTTTACCCCAATTGATAGATGAGCTTTGACTCTAAAAAATGGCAGAAAGTGAAGTTTTTCTTACGAAACCAATCAATTCATTTAGCCCAATGAGTAGAATGAATTTATGGTTCATTAAAAGAAAGGAGATTATTATGTGAATCCATGTTTATCCTAATTGAAAGACAAACTTTAATTCTAAAATTGGTAGAAAAAAAAGTTTTTCTTATGAAAGCAAGGCATCAATTCATTTATCCCAATGAGAAGAATGTGTTTATGGTTCCTAATCATGAAAACAAAAGAGATAATTACGTGAGTTCATGTTTACCCCAACTGATAGATGAACTTTGATACTAAAAAATGGTAGGAAGTGAAGTTTTTCTTATGAAACCAAAGCATCAATTCATTTATCCCAATGAGTATAATGAATTTATGGTGCCTAATTATTAAAAGAAAGGAGATTATTATGTGAATCTGTGTTTATCCCAATTGAAAGACAAACTTTAATTCTAAAAATGGTAGAAAGAGAAGTTTTTCTTACGAAAGAAAAGCATCAATTCATTTATCCCAATAAGGAGATTGCATTCATGGTTCCTAATCGCAAAAACAAAGGAAATTATTACATGAATCTGTGTTTATCCCAATTGATAGATGAACTTTGATTCTAAAAAATGGTGGGAAATGAAGTTTTTCTTATGAAACCAAAGCATTAATTCATTTATCCCAATGAGGAGAATGAATTTGCGATATCCAATCATTAAATGAAAGGAGATTATTATGTGAATCCGTATTTATCCCAATTGAAAAAAGAGAAGGTTTTCTTATGAAAGCAAAGCATCAATTCATTTATCCTAATGACGAGAATGAATTTGTGGTGCCCAGCCATTTAAAGAAGGGAGATTATTATATGAATCCATGTTTGCCCCAATTGAAAGATGAACTTTAATTCTAAAATTGGTAGAAAGAGAAGTTTTTCTTATGAAACCAAGGCATCAATATCATTTATCCCAATGAGGAAAATGTGTTTATGGTTCCTTATCATGAAACCAAAGGAGATTATTACGTGAATTCATGTTTGTCCTAATTGATAGACAAACTTTGATTCTAGAAAATTATGGGAAGTGAAGTTTGTCTTATGAAACCAAAACATTAATTCATTTATCCCAATGAGTGGAATGAATTCGTGGTGCCCAATCGTTGAAAGAAAGGAGATTATTATGTGAATCCATGTTTATCCCAATTAAAATATGAATTTTAATTCTAAAAATGGTAGAAAAAGAAGTTTTTCTTATGAAACCAAAGAATCAATATCATTTATCCCAGTGAGAAGAATATGTTTCTAGTTCCTAATCAAGAAAACAAAGGAAATTATGACATGAATTCGTGCTTATCCCAATTGATAGATGAACTTTGATTATAAAAAATGGTGGGAAGTGAAGTTTTTCTTATGAAACGAAAGCATCAATTCATTTATCGCAATGAGTAGAATGAATTTATGGTGCCCAATCATTAAAAGAAAGGTGATTATTATGTGAATCCGTATTTATCCCAATTGAAAGATAAACTTTAATTTTGAAAATGGTAGAAAGAGAATTAAAGTTCATCTTTTAATTAGGATAAACACGGATTCACATAACAATCTCCTTTCTTTTGATGATTGGGCACCATAAATTCATTTCACTTATTGGGATTAACGAATTAATGCTTTGATTTCCCAAGGAAAACTTCTTTTTCTACCATTTTTATAATTAAAATTCATCTTTCAATTGGGATAAACACGGATTCACATAATAATCTCCTTTCTTTTAATGATTGACCACCATAAATTCATTCTCTTCATTAGGATAAATGGATTGATGCTTTCATTTCATAAGAACAACTTCTCTTTCCACCATTTTTAGAATTAAAGTTCATCTTTCAATTGGGATAAATGCAGATTCACATGATAATCTCTCTTCTTTTAATGATTGGGCAGCACAAATTCATTCTCCTCATTAGGATAAATGAATTGATGTTTTGGTTTCATAAGAAAAACTTCACTTCCTACCATTTTTTAGAATCAAGGTTCATCTATCAATTGAGATAAACACAAATTCACATAGCAATCTCCTTTGTTTTCATGATTAGGAAGCATAAACACATTTTCCTCATTGGGATAAATTATAGTGATGCCTTCATTTCATAAGAAAAACTTTTCTTTTTACCAATTTTAGAATTAAGGTTCATCTTTCAATTAGGATGTCACAGATTTCTTTTCTCGCCTATGTTGCAACATTAACCCTACTTCCACCATCATCGTCAAAACCATCCATGCCCTTAGCTTTTGTAAAAGAATGGGAACATGAAGGTTTATTAGGTGTGCCCTATTGCTTCAAATATGGCTACTAGGTCATCTTTGTGTTAGGAAAGGGAGAGTCAGGCAAAATTTCTTCTTCAAGATCAGTCCTCTTTCCATGGCATTAGAGGAAGAATGTCATCAAGATAAGACATAAAAGCATTGGGTTGAGGAATTACAAAATGTCAAGGAGGAAGAAATCACGTGGAAAGCCCCATAGGTGTTCCCTCAGTCGATTGTGTATAGATATGGAGACTACACTTGTGTACCATTCCTAGGATTAAGGGGAAATACCAGTTATGCTCCTCTATTAGTATTGCATCAGTTCCAATGCCAGCATTTCATCCCGTTCTTTGAAGACTTGGAACATTGGGATTTTGAATACGGAGAGCCCAATTATAAAGCAAAAGTCCAGTTAGTTTTCCAAGCTTGGAAGAAGGTCTATTATATGGAAAGATACTGGAAAGAAAGCCCCACCACACTTGGATACAAAGAATGGAGACTTTGCTGTATCAATGATCTATTGCCACCACCCAACTCTGGGATACTATAAATCCTAACAGAGTAACTGCCTTCTGAGATCGAGCAATTTAAGAGGGAGTTCAAGTAAGAAAAGGCATCCTTTGCCACAAAAATCTTTCCACTTAAGAAGAAAAAAGGCCAGCTAGAGATGGATATCTATCTTAGGAGCGATGAAATGGATTGAGTTGTTAAAGAAAAGGATCGCTTCAAAGATGACCTTGAAAGCCTAACCAAGGATTATGTGACAGTTCGAAAAGCTAACAAGTCCTGACGTATTGGCAAGACATTAGTCGAATGGGAAATGAAAGTTGCCACTCTCAATCACGAGCTGAATCAGCAAAAGGAGGAACTTCAAAACTAGAAAAGAAAAGTTCACAAAGGCATTTGCTCTTGCTTCCACATACTAACGGAGGAAACAAAGACTCGAGGCCCTAATGTGAAATGCGAAAGCCACCAAGGTTGAAAATAAAGCCCTTATTCATAGAATCTAGGAGTTAGAATAGCCTTCCAAGTTCATCAAGGTCATATCAATGAACTAACAAAGGCTTCCAAGCAACGCGAATTAGAGTGGCAAGCAATAATCTACCAAGCATGTTTGAACTACCAAAAACAACATCAACACTTCACTGAACAAGTTCAGATGGTTTAACAAGAGGTGAATGACATGATTGAAGTAGCTTGGTCTATAAGGCGAGACATCACACCTGTTTAAGATCATGAGCAATAACTTTTGGGTTTTCTTAATCATGTGATTACATAATGTAATCACATTAGATACTTTCAGATGTAATCATGTCGTAAAAGAAAAACTCTTTTGTAACTCTATGAATGATGTTATTGATGAAGCTGTTCTAAGAATCAATTGTCTCTAATGCATATGCACATTTAATTTCACCATTTGCATTATACTTACATCAATCATTCATTATCTTAACTCATCATTGCATAAAAAATGCTCATCAATAAATACATTTTTAAATAAAAAGTCTAATACAGGAATTAGGCCATAAAAGTGCAAGGGATTTCGAGATAAATTAGGAACGCAGAACCTTACATCTCGCACCACTACAACACATGATATCGTAAGCAAATCATGGAGAGTGATCATGAAGCTTGCATTAAGCGACTTGAGCTAATGGTTAAGGAATCACAAGACCAAATGCTTCATCAGCAATATGAAATGCAAAATCAAATCGCAAAACGTATGGAACTAATGATTGCCTCTATGAAAGAAAAGGGGTAAGCTAGCACTACTGAAACAAGGAATGATCCTTCCAATGCTAAAAGTCCCCCTGCCAATAATCCATAACCTACCGAAGGGGAAACTAGATAAGAACAATGGCCCACTCCTACACCTATCGCTTAGGCTTCACTAGTTATCTACCTAAATCTTATTGCGGCAAGTTAATTCATTCCCAGTACTCAAGGGGTGAATGCAAGAGTCTCATCGGTAGATCCGATAACTCTTGACCATGAGGAACTAGAGAAAATAAAAGCTTAAAAGTCCACCATGACTATAAAAAAAGTGAACAAATTCCAGCTACTGGAAAAATGCTCCAAGCTATCGAAAGGAGTGACAAGTTTGGAGCTCTTAAAGCACAACCCTTGTCTTTGGTGTCCAACCTTGTCATTCCTTTAAAGTTTAAAGTCCTAGAGTTTAAGAAGTTTAATAGAACCATCGACCCTTACAAGTATGTACTTGTAAAAGATGGTTGGGTATGAGAAAGATGAAAAGCTCTTCATCCATTGCTTCTAGCATAGCCTCACTGGGGTAGCAGCTTAGTGGTATATCGAGCTAGATAATGTCAAAATCCAATCATGGGCTAACTTGGCTAAGGCCTTTCTAAATCAATACCAGCATGTGTTAGATTGGGCATAAGATCGACTTTCTCTGATAAATTTTGAAAAGAGATCCACTGAAAGTTTTAGATAATACGCCTAAAGGTTGCGAAAAAAAGCAAGCCTAGTCCAACCTCCCCTTATAGAAAAAGAGATGACAGTAACGTTCATTCACACCTTATGTGCCCCTTATTATGAGAAGCTCATAGGGAATGCCACCAAAAAATTCATAGACTTAGTGCTTTCCAAAGAAATAATCAATGCTACCATTAAGAGTAGTAGAATATATGTCGGGGAAATAGCTAAATCAAGTAAGAAGCCTATTATCGGTAAAAAAAAGAAAAGAAAGGCCAATGCCATAAGTTATGCTAGCTCATCTCAACCAAAATGGTGTCAAATACTCGACCCTCACTCCTTAAGCATGCTGTATTCTTGCCCTATCACCATACCACCTCAGCCAATATGTTTTTCTTATAAAACCAAAGAATCAATATCATTTATCCCAGTGAGAAGAATATGTTTCTAGTTCCTAATCAAGAAAACAAAGGAAATTATGACATGAATTCGTGCTTATCCCAATTGATAGATGAACTTTGATTATAAAAAATGGTGGGAAGTGAAGTTTTTCTTATGAAACGAAAGCATCAATTCATTTATCGCAATGAGTAGAATGAATTTATGGTGCCCAATCATTAAAAGAAAGGTGATTATTATGTGAATCCGTATTTATCCCAATTGAAAGATAAACTTTAATTTTGAAAATGGTAGAAAGAAAATTTTTTTCTTATGAAAGCAAAGCCTTAATTCATTTATCCTAATAAGAAGAATGTGTTTATCATTCCTAATCATGAAAACAAAGGAGATTATTACGTGAATTCGTGTTTATCCCAATTTATAGAAGAATTTTGATTCTAAAAAATGGTGGGAAGCAAAGTTTTTCTTATTAAACCAAAGCATCAATTCATTTATCCCAATGAGTGGAATGAATTTATGGTGCCTAACCATTAAAAGAAAGGTGATTATTATATGTTTTTGTGTTTATCCCAATTGAAAGATAAACTATAATTCTAAAAATGATAGAAAGAGTAGTTTTCTTATTAGACCAAAGCATTAATTCATTTATCCCAATGAGGAGAATGAATTTATGGTGCCCAATCATCAAAAGAAAGGAGATTATTATGTGAATCCATGTTTATCCTGATTGAAAGATGAACTTTAATTCTAAAATTGGTAGAAAGAGAAGCTTTTCTTATGAAACCAAGGCATCAATATCGGTTATCGCAAAGAGGAGAATATGTTTATGGTTCCTAAACATGAAAACAATTGAGATTTTTGCGTGAATTCATGCTTATCCTAAATGATAGACAAACTTTGATTTTAAAAAATTATGGGAAGTGAAGTTTTTCTTATGAAACCAAAGCATCAATTCATTTATCTCAATAAGTGGAATGAATTTATGGTTCCCAATCATTAAAAGAAAGGAGATTATTATGTGAATCCTGGTTTATCCCAACTGAAATACGAACTTTAATTCTAAAAATGGTAGAAAGAGAAGTATTTTTTGTGAAACCAAGGCATCAATATCATTTATCCCAATGAGGAGGATGTGTTTATGGTTCCTAATCTTGAAAACAAAGGAAATTATTGCATGAATTCATGTTTATCCCGATTGATAGATGACCTTTGATTATAAAAAATGGTGGGAAGTGAAGTTTTTCTTATGAAGTGAAAGCATGAATTCATTTATCCCAACGAGCAAAATGTATTTTCGGTGCCCAGTCATTAAAAGAAAGGTGATTATTATGTGAATCTATATTTATCCCAATTGAAAGATGAACTTTAATTCTAAAAATGGTAGAAAGAGAAGTTTTTCCTATGAAACCAAGATATCAATATTAGTTATCCTAAAGAGGAGAATGTGTTTATGGTTCCTAATCATAAAAATAAAGGAAATTATTACGTGAAATCATGTTTATCCTAATTGATAGAGGAACTTTGATTATAAAAATTGGTGGGAAGTGATGTTTTTCTTATGAAATGAAAGCACTAATTCATTTATCCCAATAAGTAGAATGAATTTGTGGTGCCCAATCATTAAAAGAGAAGAGAATATTATGTGAATTCATGTTTATCCCAATTGAAATGCGAACTTTAATTCTAAAAATGGTAGAAAGAGAAGTTTTTCCTATGAAACCAAGGCATCAATATTAGTTATCCCGACGAGGAGAATGTGTTTATGGTTCCTAATCATGAAAATAAAGAAAATTATTACATGAAATCATGTTTATCCCAATTGATAGAGGAACTTTGATTATAAAAATTGGTGGGAAGTGATGTTTTTCTTATGAAATGAAAGCATCAATTCATTTATCCCAATGAGTAGAATGAATTTATGGTGCCCAATCATTAAAAGAAAGGAGATTATTATGTGAATCCGTGTTTATACCATTTGAAAGATGAATTTTAATTCTAATAATAGTGGAAAGAGAGGTTTTTCTTATGCAACCAAGGCATCAATATCATTTATCCCAATAAGGAGAATGTGTTTATGGTGCCCAATCATGAAAGAAAAGGAGATTATTACGTGAATCCTTGTTTATCCTAATTGATAGACAAACTTTGATTCTAAAAATGATTGGAAGTGAAGTTTTTCTTATGAAACCAAAGCATCAATTCGTTTATCCTAATGAGGAGAATGAATTTGTGGTGCATAAACATTAAAAGAAAAGAGATTATTATGTGAATCCATGTTTATCCCAACTGAAAGATGAACTTTAATTCTGACAATGGTAGAAAGAGTAGTTTTTCTTTTAAGACCAAAGCATTAATTCATTTATCCCAATGAGGATAATGAATTTATGGTGCCCAATGATTAAAAAAATGAGATTATTATATGAATCCATGTTTATCCTGATTGAAAGATGAACTTTAATTCTAAAATTGGTTAAAAGAGAAATTTTTCTTATGAAATGAAAGCTTCAATATTATTTATCCCAGTGAGGAGAATGTGTTTATGGTTCCTAATCATGAAAACAAAGGAGATTGTTATGTGAATCCATGTTTTTCAAATTTGATAGACGAACTTTGATTCTAAAAATTGATGGGAAGTGAAGTTTTTCTTGTGAAACCAAAGCATTCATTCATTTATCCTAATGAGGAGAATGTGTTTAAGGTTCCAAATCTTGAAAACAAAGGAGATTACTACGTGAATCCCTATTTATCCCAATTGATAGATGAACTTTGATTCTAAAAAATGGTGGGGTGTGAAGTTTTTCTTATGAAACCAAAGCATTAATATCATTTATCCCAATAAGGAGAATGTGTTTATGGTTCCTAATCATGAAAACAAAGGAGATTATTACGTGAATCTATGTTTATCCCAATTAAAAGATGAACTTTAACTCTAAAAATGGTGGAAAGAGAAGTTTTTCTTATGAAACTAAAGCATCAATTCATTTTTCCAATAAAGAGAATGAATTTATGGTGCCCAATAATTAAAAGAAAAGAGATATTACGTGAATCCATGTTTATCCCAATTGAAAGATGAACTTTAATTCTAAAAGAAAAAGAAGTTTTTCTTATGAAAACAAAGCATCAATTGATTTATCCCAATGAGGAGTGGTGCCTAATCATTAAAAGAGAGGAGATTATTATGTGAATCAGTGTTTATAAAAATTAAAAGATGAACATTAATTCTAAAAATGCTAGAAAGAGTTTTTTTTAATGGAACCAAGGCATCAATAACATTTATCCCAATGAGGAGAATCTATTTATGGTTGCAAATCATGAAAACAAAGTAGATTATTATGTGTATTTGTGTTTATCCTAACTAATAAAGAACTTTGATCCTAAAAAATGGTGGGAAGTGAAGTTTTTCTTATGAAACCAAAGCATCAATTCATTTATCCTAATGAGCGAATGAATTTGTGGTACCCAATCATTAAAAGAAAAGAGATTATTATGTGAATCCATGTTTATCCTAATTGAAAGATAAATTTTAGTTCTAAAAATGGTAGACTGAGATATTTTTCTTATAAGACCAAAGCGTCAATTCATTTATCCCAATGAGAATGAATTTATGGTGCCTAATCATTAAAAGAAAGGAGATTATTATGTGAATCTGTTTTTATCCCAATTGAGAGACAAACTTTAATTCTAAAAATGGTAGAAGGAGAAGTTTTTCTTATGGAACCAAAGCATCAACATCATTTATCCCAATAAAGGAGAATGTGTTTATGGTTCTTAATCATGAAAACAAAAGAGATTATTATGTGAATTCATGTTTATCCTAATTGATAGACAAATTTTGATTCTAAAAAATGGTGGGAAGTGAGGTTTTTCTTTTGAAACCACAGCATTAATTCATTCATCCTAATGAGTAGAATGAATTTGTGGTGCCCAATCATTAAAAGAATCGAGATTATTATGTGAATCTGTGTTTATCCCTATTGAAAAATAAACTTTAATTCTAAAAATGGTAGAAAGAGAAGTTTTTCTCATGAAACCAAAGCATCAATATCATTTATCCTAATGAGGAGAATGTATTTATAGTGCCCAATAATGAAAAAAAAAGAGATTATTAAGTGAATCTATGTTTATCCCAATTGACAGATGAACTTTGACTCTAAAAAATGGTGGGAAGTGAAGTTTTTCTTATGAAACCAAAACATTAATTCATTTAACCTAATGAGTGTTAGAATGAAACTCGGGGTCGACCTTCGCGGATCTATGGGCGCATACGACTTAAAATATTTTTCTGACTTAGAAATGTTTGACCAAGACTTTTCCTTTGCGATGTGATAAGAACGAGAAAGTACGGATTCTCGACTTGTGATACTGTGAATAGGACCATAAGACGAGTCGCTCATCTTATTAGTCTTGGATAACTATCATGAAATGGCCAATGCATGGAGTCAGCATCAATCATTTCCAGCTAGGCATGATCGGATGCCTATTGAAATCTATGTTTTGAGTTATGAAACTCAAAACATTGATTCTGTGGTCTACATAGTACAAAGATTCACATTTAGGTTCGGGAGTTGGTTACGCACGATGAGGTATGAACCTCTTCGCATGCCCAAAATCAATACCTTACTAACTAGTCTTATCTCGGCTTTGATTCTTTTAATCCTGACTCGTCAGTATTTCGATGTAACCCTTTTTTAATGCTTGAATTTTATAGAAATACAAATCTAGGTTTTGATGAAAACTTTTAATCTCATAAATGCCCTAAAGAGATGGGGAATATAGAGATTTTCAATAAGAATGACCTCTGGATTTTACTTTGAAAATGGAATGTTCCACTTTGGGCACTAGAGAGATGCCTACACAAAACATTACCTTTAATTTTATTTGAAATGATTGGAAAACATAGATGCAAATAATCATCACAAAAAAATTTTGTTAGTAAGATAACAAATAGAGTAACATAACATGGATCATTCAATGCAATGATAAAGCAAAGGGATGGACTATTGGAATTTATCTCGTAACTGGCATCGATTATCTAGAAATAACTAAATCGATAATTTTTCAGATGCATCTGGGTTCCTTGATTGAACGAGGTTTGTTTTACACATTCATGGAAGTCTGAGAAGGAGAAAATTTAACTGTAGTTGAAAGATAGGGTTGGAATATCCCCTCGAAGGATAGGGTCAGAGTATCCCTGTGGATGACAAATAATTTTGACAAGGAAAGATCTTTAGATCTTGTCAATTTTGAAAAATGAAGTTAGAGTATCCCCTCGATCGGGGTTAAAGTATCCCCATGGATGACAAATAATTTCAATAAAGGAAAATTTTTTAAATTTTGATAACTTTGAAAAGTGGGGTTAGAGTATCCCCTCAAAAGGTTAGGGTTAGAGTATCCCTAAAAGTGATATGTCTAAAACTCTTTAGAGAAATTGAGTTGGAAAAATTAAGTTGACAAAACTTTATGATTTAGAAAAGAGTTAGCATTTTTACAACTTTTGGCGAGGGAAATTATTATGAATGAGGATGGTAAAGATGTAAAGTATGCTCTTGCCTTGATACTAGCTATGGGAGGTCAAAGCATGTTCTCGAGGCTGATCGCAGTGATATAGTGACATTCAAATGCCTCGTGATGAAGCTTGGGAAATCAATTCAATTTTAACCATAACTGATTGCACTATTCCCATTTTTGAATTTATTCTAAATTAGTTTGAAGGCTTTAGAGGGTGGACAAGATACCATTAGAATGATAACTCGATGAAGGTCAATCTAAAAATATTTCTAATATCCAAAAAAAAATCACTTTCCAAAGAAATAAATTTTGACAAATAATTTCAATAAAGGAAAATTTTTTAAATCTTGACAATTTTGAAAAGCGAGGTTAGAGTATCCCCTCAAAAGGTTGGGGTTAGAGTATCCCCAAAAGTGACATGTCTAAAACTCTTTAAAGAAATCGAGTTGGAAAAATTAAGTTGACAAAACTTTATGATTTACAAAACGAGTTAGCATTTTTACAACTTTTGGCAAGGGAAATTATTGTGAATAAGGATGGTAAAGATGTAAAGTATGCTCTTGCCTTGATACTAGCTATAGGAGGTCAAAGCATGTTCTCGAGGCTAATCGTAGTGATATGGTGACATTCAAATGCCTCGAGATGAAGCTTGTGAAATCAATTCAATTTTGACCATAACTGATTGCACTATTCCCATTTCTGAATTTATTCTAAATTAGTTTGAAGGCTTTAGAAGGTGGACAAGATACCATTAGAATGGTAACTCAATGAAGGTCAATCTAAAAATATTTCTAATATCCAAAAAAAATCACTTTCCAAAGAAATAAATTTTCAAGTTTGAATTAATTTCGCTGCTGATAGAGCATACAAGGGACAAGGTGTGTCAAAATTTGAAAAATCATTCCAGACTCATTTGAATCAAAAAATTGCAAATAATACCATTGTAGAAAGGGAATTTCATGAATTTTTTAGGAAAAATGTTATGGAAATTTGGAAAAATCGTTTAGTGGGCCTAAAAGACCAAACCAATATGCACATTGTTAATTCTAGGGATTCCAAATAGTCTAGGTTTGAAAAATCATATGTCTTTCATTCGGACTGATCCAGAGGTGAACAAGACCTTGTTTTAAAGATATTTTGACACAAGTTGAGAAAAAAATATCAAAAAAATCATGAAAAAGCGTTTGGGATTTTAAAGAGATTTTTTAATTTGTAACAGTGCTGCTACCAGTAAGGGATAAACTAAAACAGAGGATATTTCTTATTTTCTCCATGTTTACGAGTCCAAACTCGACTCATTGACATTAAAACATCCATGACTAAAGGGAAAGAGTGGCATGAGCGTCAGGAACTCATTTGCACAGCCCTAGAATATTTTGGGATGATGAAACAGCCTGTTGATCATACCACTCAAGGTTTTCACTTAAAAACAAGGCATGAACAATTCAGGAATAAGTGTAAGACCACTTTTATTGGAAAATCAGAAGATTTAAGCTCCTTTAACCAAGATTCCATGGAAAACTTAGTTTTCCCTAAGATTTTTGCTTACTTTAAGGGAAATGCTAAGTTCATGCTAGTCCTCATTGGTTGAGGTTAACATGCTTGGCTTAGGAAAATTTTGAAAATCAATTTTTTTATAGCCATCAAACATGCATTTTGACAAGGGGGAAGAGAACAAACATACAAGGGGATGGCACATAATGTGAATAGGGATGCTAACTTTACTAATGATCTAGACAAAGAAAGTGTTATGCATTTTGACAAGAAAATGTTATGGATGCTTAAAATGATAATGATTCATGCAAGCTATTGTATAAATGTGCTTGAAATGTGTTACGCTAATGATTCCTACATGGGTTAAGGATAACAAGATGCATGGATATGGTATAAAATTCATGAGCAAGAGCTATAAAAATAATGAGGATGAAATAAGGCATTTTGTACATCAAAAGGGCATTAAGGCATCCAGATCCTAAACTACCACAACCAAAGGCCATAATAATCAATGAGAATCCTAAGAGGGTGATGGAAACATTTAGACCTCACTAAAATGATGACGATGCTGAAAAACAGAGAATATAAGTGATAGAGTAAGAAGTTATACCAACAAACTTCAATTTTTGGCCCAATAGCTAAAGCAGCAGAGATGGCTTGAATTTTTCTCTTTTCCTTGTTATTAATAAGCAAGAAAAAGGGAGAAATAATGAGGTTTTGGTTCTGGTATGGATGAGGGTGATTTTTAGAATGTGTAGAGGTTGAGAGTGAGTGTTTTAGGGCTATTTTTCGATGCTGAGTGAAGAGCTATAGGATTTGGTTTTCTTGGTGTAGGAATATGTTTTGGAAGCTAAAAATAATCTGGAATTAACCTTTCTTAGTTGAGATATAAGTGGTCATTTATTCCAACATTTTTGGAGCTAAATTAGAGGTGTTTTTGGTTATTTCCCAAGAGGGACAAAGTGATGTCAGCTTGGTGGCTATAGAGTGGTTGTAGGGAGCAACTTGCTACCAATGTGATGGACATAGGGTGGCTGGTGTAAATGCTGAAAATGATTTTCCAACAAATAAGGTGGCTGATGGTGATCTTGGTCAATAAACTAGGAAAGAGTAGAGTGATCATGCGACATTGATCTTTTTTTATCTAATTTAGACTTAAAAAATGTTTTGATTAATTCTAAAGTCCAAATTCGTAATCTAATATGGGTTTTAATCTTTTTTGATAGAAAGAAATGAGTTAAAATTAAGTTTTTGATCATCACCCCCTCTTACGTCCGTGCCTTAGATTGCTAAAATTTAGCTTGGACAAAATAAGGTGTCTACAGCTGCCCCTCTTTGACCGTTGCTGAGAATCAAGAATAGGGCAAAGATGAATAGACACTATTTTGTCCATGGTGGAATGACGCTCCCTAGAACGTTAGGGTGTTAGGTTTTTTAAGGTTTGACCCTCTTAGGCAAGTGCAGAATATCATGGATTTTTTATGTGGGTGCCACCAAATTATGTAGACTTTGACTTAAACTTGGATGCCACCAACTCTGTGGGTTTTCATTTGAGTGCTGCCAGCTTGTGTGGGTTTTAACTTAGACTTGGTTGCCACTAGCTCGTGTGGGCTTTGACTTAGGTGCCGCCAACTTGTGCGGGCTTTGGCTTAAACTTAGGTGCCACTAGCTCATATAGGCTTTGACTCAGGTGCCACCAATTTTTACGGGCTTTGACTTAGACTAGGTGCCACCAGCTTGTGTGGGCTTTAAATCGGGTGTCACCAACTTATGCGAGCTTTGACTTAGACTCGGGTATGACTAGCTTGTGTGGGCTTTAACTTGGGTGCCGCCAACTTGTGCAGGCTTTTGAAATTATGCCATTGACTTGTGGGCTTTGAAAGGATGCCACTAACTTGTGAGCTTTAAAAAGGGTGTCACCGACTTATGGGCTTTGAAAAGGTTGCCACTGACTTATGGGCTTTGAAAAGATGCCACTGCCTTGTGGGCTTTTGGAAAAGTGCCACTGGCTTATGGGCATAATAAGGTTTCTTGATAGGTACCTCTTAAATAACGCTTGGTTTACGAAGCTTAAAGTTCTTACCAGGGAATCCTAGGAGGTTTGGTGAATGTAGCTTGAAGTAGCAATGCAAAAGTCATGATGTGTGATGGTAATGTGAATGCATGATGTGGAATGCTATCATGATTGCATGATGTGAATTCTAATATAGGAGATAGTTGTAGTTATTTTTATAGGTCATTTAAACTCTCATAGGGATAGCGATTCGTCTTTGTTGCAACTATGGATGGGAATTTTCCTAATCCTACTAGGGATTGTAGGTTGTCCCAGCTATACTAGGGATACGACAAAAAAAATCTATTCTCAAGAATTTGGATTATTGTATTTCCTAATTCGGGAGGCTCAATCATTTTCTTGACAATTAGAAGGCATTGTCAATAATTTGGAGACTATTTGGCTAATTAGGTTGATATCTTTGGTTTCGATAGGATTATGATAGTATGCATTGGTCGATTTTTGGTTAGGTTAAAATGGTTTTTCTTGAGATATGGCTTGTGAAAGCAAGAAGTGCTTTGGTGTATGGTCATGTTGAGCAGTTTTTGGACACGAAAAGTGTATGATCTTGATGATTAGGGTGTGAGCTAAGTTTTTTGTGCTTTTTTTTTCCTTTTGATGTAATATCAAGATGTCCTGATGTATATTTCAGTTGATTATCAAACATTATCAGTTAAATGACAAGTGCAATGTGAATTATACAAAGGTTAAAAGAAACAAGGTAATATTCATTCATGACAACAAAGAGATACAACTTGGTATATTATTTGACAAACAAGTGATTCGGTGATAAGAAGTATAATCTTTTAGGCAGAAGATGCCTCTGACAATCATGACATGGATGTTCCTTAGGTGCTTTTCAGGATCTTTCTCGAACAGTAAATGTGACTAGTATGAGCTGATTTTCGAAAGATCTATAGGACTGCATTGCATTGTCCTATAGGTACTCTTAGTTTATGCCCCATAAAAATTGATCTTCTCAAGTTACCCTCATAGGTTTTCAATTGTAGTCAGGTTGGCTACCTAAATGCCTTTTTAGATTTTCATCTGAACCTTTTTTTGTTTTCTTTTTTTAATTTTTTTTTGTTTTTTTTTGTTTTTTGTTTTTTTTGTTTTTGCTTTTTTTTTTTTATTTTTTTTGTTTTATCTTTTTTTTGAAAGACGCCTTTTTCAGGTTTTGCCCTTTACGTGTAATATTTCTTGATGAAATCTGAGTTGACTAGGTTGGGCAAGACATTACTATCTATTTCTGACAAGATTAGGGCTTCTCCGAAGAAGGCTTGCTTCATGACATACAATCCTTCCTAATTAGGGGTCCACTTGCCCCGTGCATCTTTATGAATTGGGAAGATCTTCTTTAATACCAATTCAGTTAGGTCAAATTATCGTGGGTGCATCTTTTTGTCGTGGGCTCAGATCATGCATCTTTGATACATTTGACCATGGCAGATGGCTTTCATGCGTTTTTCCTCAATAAGGTTGAGCTAGTTATATATGTTCTTGTCCTATTCAGCTTTTTCCAGTTTGGTTTCTATCAAGACTCTGAGAGAGGGGATCTCGACTTTGATAGGCAATATAGCTTACATATTATAGACAAGAGAAAATGGGGTAGCACCTGTGGAAGTGCAGACTGAGGTCCGATAGGCATGAAGTGCAAAAAATAGCTTCCCATGCTAGTCTTTGTAAGTCTCAACCATTTTTTCAACTATTCTTTTAATGTTTTTGTTGGCTGCCTTGACTGCCTTATTCATCTTTAGGCGATAAAGGATAAAATTATGATACTGGATCTTGAACTATGAGCAGATAGCTTGCATCATTTTATTATTTAAGTTGCATACATTATCTATGATGATTTGGTTTAGAAGGCCATATCTACAAATGATGTCCCACTTGACAAACTTACAGATGGTCAATCTAGTGACATTAGCATAGGAGGTAGCCTCTACCAATTTGGTGAAATAGTCGATTGCTATGAAGATAAAATGATGCCCATTGAAAACTTTAGGGGTGATTGGCATGATCACGTCTATGCCACACATGGAGAAGGGCCATGGGGCCATTATGACATGAAGTGGCACTAGAGGGACATTAATCTTGTCCATATAGATTTGACACTTATGGCATTTTTGGGCATAATTGATGCCGTCTCTCTTGAGGGTCAACCATTAATAACCCACTCTCATGATTTGCTTGGCCATCTAATATCCATTAGCATGTGTGCCACAAATCCTTTCATGAACTTCTTCTAGGATCTTTTTGGCTTTAGAAGTGTCAACGCATTTGACCAAACTTGATCATGACTTCTTTTGTATAAGATTTTCCCTTCAAGAACAAATCTTATAACCATCCTTCTGATAGTACTTTTATCAGTCTCGGTTGCATGTCTGGGATATTGCTAATCCTTGATGTAACAAAAGATGTTATAGTACCATGGTAGGCTATCTTCTCTTTTTAGACACTATGATAATGAATCAGAGTTGTATAGATGCTCATCTAGATAAGAGCAATGTCTGACTCTTGGTTAACTTTAAACATGGATGACAAGGTAGCCAAAACATCAAGTATTTGGTTTTTTTCTCGAGATAAGTGTCAAAAACTAATATCATCAAATTTTTTTTTGAGCTCTGCTATCAGCTTCCCATACTGCATCAGCTTGGCATCACGAGTTTACCATTGCCCTTTCAATTAGTAGATGACTAGGGCCAAATCACCGAACACCTATAATATCTTGACATTCCTCTCAATGGCTGCTTGAAGCCCTATGACACAAGCTTCATATTCTGCGATATTGTTCATGCAGTCAAAATTTAGCCTTCCTATGAACAGATAATGACTCTCATTAGGTGACATCAATATTGCCCCGATTCCATGTCCTAGAGTGTTTGATGCTTCATCAAAATACATTTTCCAGGATTGATCCTAGTTAGAGGCGTCTTCATCTTCAGAAATGCACATAGATCTTTATCTGGAAAGTAAAATTTAAGGGTTTATAGTCATCTACCACTTGACTTGCTAAAAAGTTAGCTATTGCACTGCCCTTGATAGCCTTTTGACTGACGTAGGCAATGTCGTATTCAGAAAGTAGAACTTGCCATCTAGCTAGCCTTCTTGATAGTGCAGGGGCTTTGCATAGATACCTGATAGGATCGAGCCTTGCAATCAACCATGTGGTGTGATAAAACATGCACTACCTGAGTCTCTTGGCTGTCCACACTAAAGCATAGCATAACTTCTCGACTGTGGAGTAATTACACTTATATTCTATGAACTTTTTACTTAAGTAGTAGATTGCTTGTTCCTTTCTTCCTAACTCATCATGCTACCCTAATATACAACCGATAGACTTGTCGAAAACTACCAAGTAAAGGATTAAAGGTCGACTGAGCACTGACGGTCCCAACACTGGCTGGCTTGATAAATAATTTTGACTTTCTTAAAGGCTTCTTGACATGCCTCATTCCATTCTCTCGAATTTTGTTAGTAAAGGAATTGAAAGATGGGGTCGTATTTGTCAGTGAGCTGGGATATAAATCTAGCAATGTAGTTCAGTCTCCCTAAAAAGCTTCTCATTTCTTTTTGGGTTTGAGGTGGTGGCATATCTTGAATGGCTTTGACTTTGTTTGGGTCAACTTTAATCCTATTTTTGCTGACTATAAAGCCTAGAAGCTTACCCTAAGTGACTTCGAAGGTACACTTGGCAGGATTTTATTTGAGTTAAAATTTTCGTAGCCGTTCAAAATGTTTTTGAAGGTCTGTGACATGCTTATCCTTTTTCGTTGACTTGGCAATCATGTCGTCAACATAGACCTCAGTTTCTTTGTGCATCATGTTATGGAATAGGGCTACCATGGCCCGTTGATAGGTTGCCCTAGCATTTTTTAGTCCGAAGGGCATGACATTATAGCAAAATGTCCCCCAGATGGTTGCAAAAGTTGTTTTCTCCATGTCTTCAAATGCCATCTTGATCTGGTTGTAGCTTGAGAATCCATCCATGAAAGAGAACAGAGAATTCTTGGCTTTGTTGTCTACCAAAGTGTCGATATGGGGTAGCGAAAAGTTATCCTTAGGACTAGATCAATTTAGATCTCAATAATCACTACACATTCGTACTTTGCCATCTTTTTTGGGACTAGGACTATAATGGCAACCCATTTTGGATATTTGGCTACTCCAATAAACCCTGCATCAAATTGCTTTTAACTTTCTCTTTAATTTTGAGAAGCATTTTTAGCTTTATCCTCTTTAACTTTTGCTAGATCAGTTTGCATCTGGGCTTGATGGGAAGCTTATGGACCATAAATTAGTGTCCAGTCCTGGCATGTCTTGATATGACCAAGCGAATACATCTTGATATTCCTAGAGTAATTCTATCAACTTGGTCCTAGTCATTGACTTTATTGAGGTTTCGATTTTAACCTTCTTTCGATCCTTCTGAATACCCAGATTTATTACTTTCGTTGGTTCTTTATGGGGCATGATCTGCTTCTTCTCTTGCTCAACTAATCGTAAGAGGTATGGTAGTACAGAGCTCTCTTCGAAATCCTCTTCAAGATTAACTTTACTGTGCAAATTGGCTGTTCAAAGTTGATCTTCATCAACCCATTGGACATATCCATATCATTATCGTTCGAACACCTAAAAGGGTAAAAAAAAAAAACATTGCAAAAGGCACACACATAACCAAGGGATTTGGATAAAAATAAAAGTAAAAGAGTAATAAAGACAAAAAGGTTGAAAAGTGATACACAATATGGAGTGATATACGAAAAAGTCATTTCATTGGTAATGTTTGATAAAAAATGCCCCTTACATAGGACACCTATCTGCCTCTGGGCGAGTTCTTGATGTTACATGAAAAGGATAGGAAAAGTGTAGGGGCTTCTGTCATGACCCTGTCATCAAAATTAGGTCTTAGTGGAAGGTCATAAATTTTATGGCTCGATATCTTGGAGATAGAGGTTGTTATGTGCTTTGTTTAAGATGACTAAGACATCTTTAGCCTTTTGCTCTTCTAGTTGGCTTGGATCATTTTGTCCTCCCAAATGAAATATCTCATGGAGAGATAAGAACATTGTCAGCTTCGATTCCCTCTTTTGACCCAATGATCGTGTCATCTTCTAGTTGCAGATCCTCTTTTCTTGCTTTCTTGAGTGCACATTGGCCTTAAATCCTAAGCCTCTTTTGTTGGCTAAGCCTCTTTTGTTGGCTTGAGTGGTGACCTATAGGGCTCGGCCATCCCTTGCAGATTCTTGCCAAGCCCTTTTCCTGCATGGGAACCTTTGCCAACAGTCATTTTTAAACTCAAATGGGTACTCTTTGATAGGTGGGGTTGAACTATTGGCAATCCTTCTCCCATAAATGTTGTATTAATGAACTCGAAAGATTAGAAGGATAACTCTAGTGCATCTTTATTAGGCTCTATATAGATATCTTTAAGAAAGCAGTGGCGATCATTTTTTCTTAAGCTCCAATGGTGACTACTTTGTCGTCTATCATAAATTTGAGCTTCTGATGGAGAGAGGATGGGACAGCTTTGACGGACTGTATCCATGGCCTTCCTAATAGGTAATTGCGTTAACGAACTCGAAAGATTAGAAGGATGACTCTAGTGTATCTTCATTAGGCTCTATGAGATATCTTTATGAAAGCAGTGGCGATCATTTTTCTTGAGCTCCAATGGTGACTACTTTGTCATCTATCACAAATTTGAGCTTCTAATGGAGAGAGGATAGGACAACTTTGGCGGACTGTATCCATGGCCTTCCTAATAGGCAATTGTAAGAAGGATTAATATCCATAACTTAAAAGTCTGCTTTATATTTACATGGGCCTATTTCGAGTTGGATTGTGATATTTCTAATTACTCCATGACATGTTTCATCAAAAGCTCAGACTATGATGTGGCTACTTTTGATGTTAGACTGATCGGTAGGGAGTTTGCTTAATGTAGTCATAGGTATGACATTAATGGCTGACCAATTGTCATGAGTACTTTGGGCAAAATGCATCCCTTGCAATGGGTAGTGATATACAAAGCTTTATAACTACCCCTGCCTCCAGGTGGGATCTCATCATCAGTGAAGGAGATATAATTATCGGCCATGATGTTGTTCACTAGCTGATCTAATTTGTCCACAGAGACATCCAGTGGCACATATGCTTCATTTAATACCTTTAATAATGCATTTCGGTGAACCTCTAAACTAAGAGGTAGTGATAGCACAAAAATCTTTGCAAGTTGTTTACTTAACTGGTCTATAATACATTATTCACTGTGCTTGATGAACTTGAGAAACTCTGCGGCTTTTTTTTCACTTACTGCTTCCTTGACTTTCTCAGGTTCAAAATTCTTTGCTTGGGCCTGAGTGGTACTGGTGCTTGGAGATGCATCAACCTTCTATTTTTCTTAAACAGGTGAAGCGTAACACCTATCACTATAGGTTAGATGACTAACTCCTGACAGTTCTATCATAATAGTTAAGGGAGTTAGTTCTCCAATCATCACTACCTGATTCTCGTATTTCTATGGGATAGCTTTGTTACTCTTATACAAGAATGGTTTAGGTATCTCCACAACTAACTTTGGTGCAAGTATCGAAAAACTAGCCTTGGGACTTGCCTTGCCATAAAGAATAAGGGGTCAGTTTCTTTCATAAAGCGGTTGCATGGTTTCATCTCCTATAATGTTGATAGATTTAGCAGTAGGCGTGGTTTCAGGATAGAATTCTATCTGGCCTTCATTCATTATTCTTTGAACCATAGACCTAAACTCCCTGCATTTTTGTAGGGTATGACCTACAATTGTTGCCAAGCTATCATAACATACCCTGAGGTGGACCTTCGTGGATCTATGGGTGCATATGATTTAAAATATTTTTTTTTGACTTAGAAATGTCTTCTTGACCGAGACTTTTCCTTCATGACATGATGAGAATGAGAAAGTATGGATTCTTAACTTGTGATATTGTGTAGGGGACCATAAGATGAGTTACTCATCTTATTGGTCTTGGACAACCATCACAAAATGGCCAACGCTTGGAGTCGCCACTGATCATTTCAGGCTTGGCATGACCGAATGCCTATTGAAATCTATGTTTTGAGTTACGAAACTTAAAACATTGATCATGTGGTCTACATAGTACAAAGATTCACCATTTGGGTTTGGGAGTTGGTTACGTGTGATGAGGTATGAACCTCTTCAAGATGCTCAAAATTGGTACCTTACTAGCTATGTCTTATCTTAGTTTTTATTCTTTCGATCTTAACTCATCACTATTTCGATATAAATCCCTTTTTAATGCATGAATTTTATAGATATACAAATCTAGGTTTTGATGAAAAAATTTAATCTTATACATACCTCGTAGAAATAAGGAATATAAAGATTTTCAATAATAATGAACTCTAGATTTTACTTTGAACATGGAATGTTCCACTTTGGGCACTAGAGAGATACCTACGTGGAACATTACCTTTAATTTTATTTGAAATGATTAGAAAACATGAATGCAAATAATCATCATAAAGAAATTATGTTAGTAAGATAACAAATGGACTAACATAATATGGATCATTCAATGCAATGATAAAGCAAAAGGATGGACTATTGGAATTTATCTCGCAATTGGCATCGATTATCTAGAGATAACCAAATCGATAATTTTTTAGATGCATCTGGATTCCTTGATTGAACGAGGTTTGTTTGACATATTCATGGAAGTTTGAGTAGGAGAAAAATTTAATTGTAGTTGAAAGATAAGGTTGGAGTATCTCCTCGAAGGATGAGGTTGGAGTATTCCTGTGGATGATAAATAATTTTGACAAAGAAAGATCTTTAGATCTTGTCAATTTTGAAAAATGAGGTTGGAGTATCCCCTTGGAAGGTCGGGGTTGGAGTATCCTCATGGATGACAAATAATTTTGACTAAGAAAATTTTTTTAAATTTTGACAATTTTGAAAAGCAGGGTTAGAGTATCCCCAAAAGTGACATGTCTGAAACTCTTTAGAGAAATCAAGTTGGAAAAATTAAGTTGACAAAACTTTGTGATTTTGAAAATGAGTGAGCATTTTTATGACTTTTGGCAAAAGAAATTATTATGAATGAGGATGATAAAGATGTAAAGTATGCTCGTGCCTTGATACGAGCCTATGGGAGGTCAAAAAATGTTTTCGAGGCTGATCGGGGTGATATGGTAACATTCGAACGTCTTGAGATGAAGCTCGAGAAAATAACTCAATTTTGACCATAACTGAAAACAGGGGTCTGCATCGCACTATTCCCATTTTTGAATTTATTCTAAATTGGTTTGAAGGCTTTAGAGGGTGGACGGGATACTGTTAGAATGATAACTCGACAAAGGTTAATCTAAAAATATTTTTAAGATCCCAAAATATCACTTTCCATGGAAGTAAATTTTCAAGTTTGGATTAATTTTGCTGCTGGCAAAGCATACAAGGGATAAGGTGTGTCAACATTTGAAAAATTATTTCGGACTCATTTGGTATCGAAAAATTGCAAATAATACCTTTCTAGAAAAGGAATTTCATGAATGTTTTAGGAAAAATGTTGGGTAGATTTGGAAAAATTGTTTAGTAGGCTTAAAGGACCAAACTAGAATGCATATTGTTAATTCCAGGGATTTCAAATAGTCTAGGTTTGAAAAATCATACCTCTTTCATCCGGACTGATCCGAGGGTGAACAAGACCTCATTTTAAAGATATTTTGACACACTTTGAGAGAAAAATATCAAAAAATTCATGAAAAATTATTTAGGATTTTTAAGTGATTTTTTAATTTGTAATAGTGCTGCTACCAATAGGGGACAAAGTAAAGCAGAGAATATTTCTTATTTTCTTTATGTTTATGGGTCCAAACTTGAGTCATTGACATTCGAACATCCACGATTGAAGGGAAAGAGTGGCATAAGCGTCACGAACTCATTTGCATAGCCCTAGAGTATTTTGAGACAATGAAATAGCTCATTGATCATATTACTCAAGGTTTCGACTCAAAAACAAGGCACGAACATTTTGAGAACGAGTGCAAGGCCATTTTTGTTGGAAAATCAAAAGATTTAAGCTCATTTAACCAAGATTCCAGATCTGAAAAACTTAATTTTTCCCAAGATTTTTGCTAACTTTAAGGGAAATGCTAAGTTCATGCTAGTCCTCATTGGTTGAGGTTAACATGCTTGGCTTAGGGAGGTTTTGAAAATCAGCTTTTTTATAGCCATTAAACATGCATTTTGACAAGGGGAAGACAACAAACATACAAAGGGATGGCACATAACATGAATGGGGATGCTAACTTTACCAATGGTCTGGACAAAAAAAGTGTTATACATTTTGATAAGAAAATGTTATGGATGCTAAAAATGATAATGATTCATGCAAGCTAATGTATAAATGTGCTTGAAATATATTAGGCTAATGATTCCTACATGGGTTAAGGATAACAAGATACATGGATATGGCATAAAATGCATGAGCAAGAGCTATCAAAATAAGAAGGATGAAATAAGGTATTTTGCACATCAAATGGGCATTAAGGCATCCACATCCTAAACTAACACAACTAAAGGCCATAATAATGCATGAGAATCCTAAGAGGGTGATGGAAACATGGAGAGTTCACTAAAATGATGAAGATGCTGAAAAACAGGAAATGCAAGTGATAGAGTAAGAAGTTATACTAGTAAACTTTAATTTTTGGCCAAATAGTTAGAGCAGCAGAGATGGCTTGAATTTCCCTCTTTTTATTATTGTTAACAAGCAAGAAGAAGAGAGAAACAATGAGGTTTTGGTTTTGGTATAGATGAAGGTGATTTTCAAAATATGTAAAGGTTGAGGGTGAGTGTTTTGGGGTTGTTCTTGGGTACTAAGTGAAGAGTTACTGGATTAGGTTTTCTTGGTGTAGGAATTTTTTTTGGAAGCTGAAAATAAGCTATAGTCTAACCTTTCTTAGCTAGGATATAAGTGGTCAATTTATACCAGCATTTTGGAGCCAAACTGTAGGTGTTTTTCATCATTTCTCAAGAGGGATAAAGTGATGCCAGCTTGGTGGCTATAGAGTGGCTGTAGGGAGCAACTTACTACCAATATGATGGACATAGGGTGGTTGGTTTAAATGTTGAAACGATTTTCTAGTAAATAGGGGGCTGATGGTGATCTTAGTCAACAAACTAGGGAAGTGTAGGGTGATCATGTGACATTGACCTTTTTGATCTAATTTACACTTCAAAAAAAATGTTTTGATCGATTCAAAAGTCCAAATTCGTAATCTGATATGAGTTTTGATCTTTTTTTTTATGAAAAAATGAGTTAAAATTGAGTTTTTGATCATTGCCCCTTCTTACGTCTGTGCCTCAGATTGCTAAAAATTAACCCGGACCAAATAAGGTGTCTACAATGAGGAGAATGAATTTGTGGTGCCCAATCATTAAAAGAAATGAGATTATTATGTAAATTTGTGTTTATCCCAATTAAAAGACGAACTTTAATTCTAAAAATGGTAGAAAGAGAAGTTTTTCTTATGAAACCAAAGCATTAATTCATTTACCTAAATGAGGAGAATGAATTAGTGGTCCTAATCATTAAAAGAAGAGAGATTATTATGTGAATCCGTGTTTATCCCGATTGAAAGATGAACTTTAGTACAAAAATTGGTAGAAAGAGAAGTTTTTCCTATAAAACCAAAGATCAATATCATTTATCCCAATGAGGAGAATGTGTTTATGGTTCCTAATCGTGAAAACAAAAGAGATTATTAAGTGAATCTGTGTTTATCCCAATTGATAGAAGAACCTTGATCGTAAAAAATGGTGTGAGTGAAGTTTTTTTTATGAAACCAAAGCATCAATTAATTTACCCTAATGAGAGGAATGAATTTGTGGTGCCTAATTATTAAAAGAAAGGAGATTATTATGTGAATCCATGTTTATCCCAATTGAAAGATGAACTTTAATTCTAGAAATGGTAGAAAGAGAAAATTTTCTTATGAAACCAAAGCATCAATATCATATACCCCAAAGAAGAGAATGTGTTTATGGTTCCTAATCATGAAAACAAAGGAGATTATTACGTGAATCTGTGTTTATCCCAATTTATAGATGAGCTTTGATTCTAAAAAAGGTAGGAAGTGAAGTTTTTCTTATGAAACCAAAGCATTAATTCATTTATCTCAATGAGGAGAATGAATTTAAGGTGCCCAATCATTAAAAGAAATGAGATTATTATGTGAATCCATGTTTATCCAAATTGAAAGACAATCTTTAATTCTAAAAATGATAAAAAGAGAAGTTTTTCTTATGAAACCAAAGTATCAATTCATTAATGAGGAGAATGAATTTGGGGTGCCCAATCATTAAATGAAAAGAGATTATTATGTAAATTCGTGTTTATCCTAATTAAAAGATGAACATTAATTTTAAAAAATGGCAAAAAAAGAAGTTGTTCCTATGAAACTAAAGCATCAATTCATTTATCCCAATGAGGAGAATGAATTTACGGTGCCTAATCCTTAAAGAAAAGTAGATTATTATGTGAATCCGTATTTATCCCGATTGAAAAATGAACTTAATTCTAAAATAGGTAGAAAAAAAAGTTTTATTGATGAAAACAAAGCATCAATATCATATATCCCAATGAGGAGAATGTGTTTACAGTTTCGAATCATGAAAGCAAAGAAGATTATTATGGGAATTAGTCTTTACGCCAACTGATAAATGAACTTTGATTCTAAAAAATAGTAGGAAGTGAAGTTTTTCTTATGAAGCTAAAGCATCAATTTATTTATCCCAATGAGGAGAATGAATTTGTAGTGCCCAATCATTAAAAGAAAGGAGATTATTATGTGAATCTGTGTTTATCCCGATTGAAAGACAAACTTTATTTCTGAAAATAGTAGAAAGAGAAGTTTTTCTTATGAAACTAAAGCATCAATATCATTTATCCCAAAAAGGAGAATGTTGTTATGGTTCCTAATCCTGAAAACAAAGGAGATTATTAAGTGAATCTGTGTTTATCCTAATTGGTAGACGAACCTTGATTCTAAAAAATGGTGGGAAGTGAAGTTTTTCTTATGAAACCAAAGCATCAATTCATTTATCCCAATGAGAGGAATGAATTTGTGGTGCCCAATCATTAAAAGAAAAGAGATTACTACATGAATCCGTGTTTATCCCAATTAAAAGATGAACTTTAATTCTAGAAATAGTAGAAAGAGAAATTTTTCTTATGAAACCAAAGCTTCAATATCATTTACCCCAATGATGAGAATATGTTTATGGTTCCTAATCATGAAAACAAAAGAGATTATTACATGAATCCGTGTTTATCCCAATTGATAAACGAAAATTGATTCTAAAAAAAGGTGGGAAGTGAAGTTTTTCTTATGAAACAAAGCATCAATTCATTTATCCTAATAAGGAGAATAAATTTAGGGTATCCAATCATTAAAAGAAATGAGATTATTTTTTGAATCTGTGTTTATCCAAATTGAAAAACAATCTTTAATTCTAAAAATGATAGAAAGAGAAGTTTTTCTTATGAAACCAAAGCATCAATTCATTTATCCTAATGACAAAATTGAATTTGTGGTGCCTAATCATTATAAGAAAGGAGATTATTATGTGAATCCATGTTTAAGCCAATTAAAAGACGAACTTTAATTTTAAAAAATGGTAGAAAGATAAGTTGTTCTTTTGAAACCAAAGCAACAATATCATATATCCTAAAGAGGAGAATGTGTTTATGGTTCCTAATCATGAAAACAAAGTAGATTATTACGTGAATCCGAGTTTATCCCACTTGATAGAAAAACTTTGGTTCTAAAAAATGGTGGGAAATAAAGTTTTTCCTATAAAACAAAAGCATCAATTCATTTATCCTAATGAGAAGAATGTGTTTATGGTTCCTAATCATGAAAACAAAGGAGATTATTACGTGAATCCATGTTTATCCCAACTTATAGATGAACTTTGATTCTAAAAAATGGTGGGAAGTGAAGCTCTTCTTATGAAACCAAAGCATCAGTTCATTTATCCCAATAAAGAGAATATATTTATGGTGCCTAATCATTAAAAGAAGGATATTATTATGTGTATCTGTTTTTATCCCGATTGAAAGATAAACTTTAATTCTAAAATTGATGGGAAAAGAAGTTTTCTTATGAAACCAAAGCATCAGTGTCATTTATCCCAATGAGGAGAATGTTTTTGTAGTTCCTAACCATGAAAACAAAGGAGATTATTACATGAATCCATGTTTATCCCAATTGATAGATGAACTTTGGTTCTAAAAAAAAGATGGAAGTGAAGTTGTTCTTATAAAACCAAAGCATCAATTCATTTCTTTCAAAGAGGATAATGAATTTGTAGTGCACAATTATTAAAAGAAGGGAGATTATTATGTGCATCCATGTTTATGCTGATTAAAGGATGAACTTTAATTCTAAAATTGGTAGAAAGAAAAGTAAGCATCAATATCATTTATCCCAATGAGGAGAATGCATTTATGGTTCCTAATCATGAAAACAAAAGAGATTATTACGTGAATCCGTGTTTATCTCAATTGAAAGATGAACTTTAATTCTAAAAATGGTAGAAAGAGAAGTTTTTCTCATGAAACCAAAGCATCAATACCATTTATCCCAATAAGAAGAATATGTTCATGGTCTCTAATCATGAAAACAAAGGAGATTATTACATGAATCCAAGTTTATCCTAATTGAAAAACGGACTTTGGCTTTGAAAAAAGGTGGGAAGTGAAGTTTTTCTTATGAAACCAAAGCATTAATTCATTTATCCTAATAAGGAGAATGAATTTGGGGTGCCCAATCATTAAAAGAAAGGAGATTATTATTTGAGTCCGTGTTTATCCAAATTGAAAGGCAATCTTTAATTCTAAAAATGGTAGAAAGAAAAGTTTTTCTTATGAAACAAAAGCATCAATTCATTTATCCCAGTGACGGGAATAAATTTGTGGTGCCTAATCATTATAAGAATAGAGACTATTATGTGAATCCGTGTTTATCCCAATTGAAAGATTACTTTAATTTTAAAAAATGGAAGAAAGCAAAGTTGCTCTTATGAAACCAAAGCATCAATTCATTTCTTTCAATGAGGATAATGAATTTCTGGTGCCCAATCATTAAAAGAAAAGAGATTATTATGTGCATCCATCTTTAATTTGATTGAAGGATGAACTTTAATTCTAAAATTGGTGGAAAGAAAAGTTCTTCTTATAAAACCAAAGCATCAATATCATTTACCTAATAAGGAGAACGTGTTTATGGTTCTTAATCATGAAAACAAAAGAGATTATTATGTGAATTCGTGTTTATCCCAATTGAAGGATAAACTTTAACTCTAAAAATCGTAAAAAGAGAAGTTTTTCTCATGAAACCAAAGCATCAATACCATTTATCCCAATGAGAAGAATGTGTTCATGGTCCCTAATCATGAAAACAAAGGAGATTATTACATGAATCCGAGCTTATCCTAATTGAAAGATGAACTTTGGCTCTGAAAAAAGGTGGGAAGTGAAGTTTTTCTTATGAAACCAAACCATTAATTGATTTATCCCAATGAGGAGAATGAATTTAGGGTGCCCAATCATTAAAAGAAAAGAGATTATTATTTGAATCCGTGTTTATCCAAATTGAAAGGTAATCTTTAATTCTAAAAATGGTAGAAAGAAAAGTTTTTCTTATGAAACAAAAGCATCAATTCATTTATCCCAGTGACGGGAATAAATTTGTGGTGCCTAATCATTATAAGAATAGAGACTATTATGTGAATCCGTGTTTATCCCAATTGAAAGATTACTTTAATTTTAAAAAATGGAAGAAAGCAAAGTTGCTCTTATGAAACCAAAGCATCAATTCATTTCTTTCAATGAGGATAATGAATTTCTGGTGCCCAATCATTAAAAGAAGAGAGATTATTACGTGCATCTGTGTTTATTCTGATTGAAAGATGAACTTCAATTCCCAAAGTGGTAGAAAGAGAAGTTCTTCCTGTGAAACCAAAGCATCAATATCATTTACCTCAATAAGGAGAATGTGTTTATGGTTCCTAATCATGAAAACAAAAGAGATTATTATGTGAATCTGTGTTTATCCCAATTGAAAGATGAACTTTAATTCTAAAAGTGGTAGAAAGAGAAGTTTTTCTTATGAAACCAAAGCATCAATTAATTTATCCTAGTGACGGGAATAAATTTATGGTGCCCATCAGTATAAGAAAGGAGACTATTATGTAAATCTGTGTTTATCCTAATTGAAAGACGATCTTTAATTTTAAAAAATGGAAGAAAGATAAGTTGTTCTTATGAAACCAAAGCAACAATTCATTTCTTTCAATGAGTATAATGAATTTGTGGTGCCCAATCATTAAAAGAAGAGAGTTATTATTTGAATCCGTGTTTTTACAAATTGAAAGACAATCTTTAATTTTAAAAATGGTAGAAAGATAAGTTTTTCTTATGAAACTAAAGCATCAATTCATTTATCCCAATAAAAAGAATGAATTTAGGGTGCCTAATCATTAAAAGAAAGGGGATTATTATTTGAATCCTTGTTTATACAAAATGAAAGACAATATTTAATTTCAAAAATGGTAGAAAGATAAGTTTTTCTTATAAAACCAAAGAATCAATTCATTTATCCCAATGAAAAAAATGAATTTAAGGTGCCCAATCATTAAAAGAAAAGAGATTATTATTTAAATCTATGTTTATCCAAATTGAAAGACAATCTTTAATTCTAAAAATGGTAGAAAAAGAAGTTGTTCTTATGAAACCAAAGTATCATTTCATTTATCTTAAAGAGGAGAATGAATTTGCAGTGCCCAATCATTAAAAGAAAAGAGATTAATATGTTAATCCGTGTTTATCCCGATTGAAAGATGAACTTTAATTCTAAAATTGGTAAAAAGAAAAGTATTTCTAATGAAACCAAAGGATCAATATAATTTATCCTAATGCAGAGAATGTGTTTATGGTTCCTAATCATGAAAATAAATGAGATTATTATGTGAATCCGTGTTTAACGCAATTGAAGGATGAACTTTAATTTTAAAAAATGGTAGAAATAGAAGTTGTTCTTATGAAACCATAGCATCAATTCATGTTAATCCTTGTTTATCTCTATTGGAAGATGAACTTTATTTCTAAAAATGATAGAATGAGAAGTTTTTCTTATGAAATCAAAGCATCAATATCATTTATCCCAATGAGAAGAATGTGTTTATGGCTCCTAATCAAGAAAACAAAAGAGATTATTACATGAATCCGTGTTTATCCAATTAATATACAAACTTTGATTCTAAAAAATGGTGGGAAGTAAAGTTTTTCTTATGAAACCAAAGCATCAATTCATTTATCCCAATAAGGAGAATGAATTTGTGGTGCCCAATCGTTAAAAGAAAGGAGGTTATTATATGAATCCATATTTATCCTGATCGAAAGATAAACTTTATTTCTAAAAATGGTAGAAAAATTAGTTTTTCTTGTGAAACCAAAGCATCAATATCATTTATCATAATAAGGAGAATGTGTTTCTAGTTCCTAATCATGAAAACAAAGGAGATTATTATGTGAATCCGTTTTTATCCAAATTGATAGATAAACTTTGATTCTAAAAAATATTGGGAAGTGAAGTTTTTCTTATAACACGAATGCATCAATTTATTTATCCCAATAAGGAGAATGAATTTAGGGTGCCCAATCATTAAAAGAAAGGAGCTTATTATGTGAATCCATGCCTATCCAAATTAAAAGACAAATTTTAATTCTAAAAATGGTAGAAAAACAAGTTTTTCTTACCAAACCAAGCATCAATTCATTTATCCTAATGAGGAGGATGAATTTATGGTGCCCAATCATTAAAAGGAAGGAGATTATTACATCAATCCAGGTCTACTCGAATTGATGGATGAACTTTGGTTTTAAAAAATGGTGGGAAGTAAAGTTTTTCTCATGAAACCCAAGCATCAATATCATTTATTCCAATGAAGAGAACGTACTTATAGGGCCCAATCATGAAAAAAAAAGAGATTATTATGTGAAACTATCTTTATCCCAATTGATAAACAAACTTTGACTCTAAAAAATGGTCAGAAGTGAAGTTTTTCTTATGAAACCAAAGCATCAATTCATTTATCCTAATGAAAAGAATGAATTTAAGGTGCCGAATCATTAGAAAAAAGGGGATTATTATGTGGATCTATTTTTATCCTGATTGAAAGATGAGCTTTAATACTAAAATTGGTAGAAATAGAAGTTTTCCTATGAAACCAAAGCATCGATATCATTTATCCCAATGAGGAGAGTGTGTTTATTGTTCCTAATCATGAAAGCAAAAGAGATTATTATGTGAAACTATGTTTACCCAATTTATAGATGAACTTTGATTCTAAAAAAGGTCAAAATTGAAGTTTTTCAAATGAAACCAAAGCATCAATTCATTTATCCTAATGAGTGGTATGAATTTGTGGTGCCCTATCATCAAAAGAAAGGAGATTATTATGTGAATCCATGTTTATCCCAATTGAAAGATGAACTTTAATTCTAAAAATGGTAGAAAGAGAAGTTTTTTTTATGAAACTAAAGCATTAATTCAATTATCCCAATAATAAGAATGAGTTTGTGGTGCCCAATAATTATAAAAAAGGAGATTATTATGTGAATCCATGTTTATCTCAATTAAAAGATGAACTTTAATTTTAAAAAAGGTAGAAAGAGAAGTTATTCTTATGAGACCAAGGGATCAATTCATTTATCTCAATGAGGAGAAGGAATTTATGGTGCCCAATCATTAAAAGAAAGGCAATTAATATGTGAATCTGTGTTTATCCCAATCGAAAGATGAACTTTAATACTAAAATTGGTAGAAAAAAAAGTTTTTCCTATGAAACCAAAGCATCAATTCATTTATCGCAGTGAGGAGAATGAATTTGGGGTGCCCATTCCTTAAAAGAAAAGAGATTGTTTTATGGATTCTTGTTTATCCAAATTGAACGACAATCTTTAATTCTAAAAATGGTCGAAAAAGAAGTTTTTCCTATGAAACCAAAGCATCAATATGATTTATCCAACGAGAAGAATGAATTTAAGGTGCCCAATCCTCAAAAAGAAAAGAGATTATTTTATGGATCCATGTTTATCCAAATTGAAAGACAATCTTTAATTCTAAAAATGGATGAAAAAGAAGTTTTTCCTATGAAACCAAAGCATCAATATGATTTATCCCAATGTGGAGAATGAATTTATGGTTCCTAATCATGAAAACAAAAAAGATTATTACATGAATCCATGTTTATCCCAATTCATAAATGAACTTTGATTCTAAAAAAAGGTGGGAAGTGTAATTCTTCTTATGAAACCAAAGCATCAGTTCTTTTATCCCAATAAGGAGAATGAATTTAGGATGCCCAATCATTAAAAGAAAGGAGATTATTATGTGAATCCATGTTTATCCCAATTGAAAGATGAACTTTAATTCTAAAAATGGTAGAAAGAGAAGTTTTTTTTATGAAACTAAAGCATTAATTCAATTATCCCAATAATAAGAATGAGTTTGTGGTGCCCAATAATTATAAAAAAGGAGATTATTATGTGAATCCATATTTATCTCAATTGAAAGATGAACTTTAATTTTAAAAAAGGTAGAAAGAGAAGTTGTTCTTATGAGACCAAGGGATTAATTCATTTATCTCAATGAGGAGAGGGAATTTATGGTGCCCAATCATTAAAAGAAAGGTGATTAATATGTGAATCTGTATTTATCCCAATCGAAAGATAAACTTTAATACTAAAATTGGTAGAAAAAGAAGTTTTTCCTATGAAACCAAAGCATCAATTCATTTATCCCAGTGAGGAGAATGAATTTGGGGTGCCTATTCCTTAAAAGAAAAGAGATTGTTTTATGGATTCTTGTTTATCCAAATTGAACGACAATCTTTAATTCTAAAAATGGTCGAAAGAGAAGTTTTTCTTATGAAACCAAAGCATCAATATGATTTATCCAATGAGAAGAATGAATTTAGGGTGCCCAATCCTAAAAAAAAAAAGAGATTATTTTATGGATCCATGTTTATCCAAATTGAAAGACAATCTTTAATTCTAAAAATGGACGAAAGAGAAGTTTTTCCTATGAAACCAAAGCATCAATATGATTTATCCCAATGTGGAGAATGAATTTATGGTTCCTAATCGTGAAAACAAAAGAGATTATTACATGAATCCATGTTTATCCCAATTCATAGACGAACTTTGATTCTAAAAAAACGTGGGAAGTGTAATTCTTCTTATGAAACCAAAGCATCAACTGTTTTATCCCAATAAGGAGAATGAATTTAGGATGCCCAATCATTAAAAGAAAAAAGATTATTATTTGAATCCATGTTAATCAATATTGAAAGACAATCTTAAATTCTAAAAATGGTAGAAAGATAAGTTTTTCTTATGAAACCTAAGCATCAATTCATTTATCCTAATGAGAAAAATAAATTTATGATGCCCAATCATTAAAAGAAAGGAGACTATTATGTGAATCCATGTTTATCCTAATTGAAAGACGAATTTTAATTTTAAAAAATGACAAAAACAAAAGTTGTTCTTATGAAACCAACGCATCACTTTATTTATCCAAACAAGGAGCATTAATTTATGGTACCCAGTCATTAAAAGAAAGGAGATTATTATTTGAATCTGTATTTATCCCGAATGAAAGATGAACTTTAATTCTAAAATTGGTAGAAAGCGAAGTTTTTCTTATGAAACCAAAGCATCAATATCATTTATCTCAATGAGGGGAATGTGTTTATGTTTTCTAGTCATGAAAACAAAGGAGATTATTATGTGAATCCGTTCTTATCTAATTGATAGACAAACTTTGATTCTAAAAAATGGTGGGAAGAGAAGTTTTTCTTGTCAAACCCAAGCATTAATATCATTTATTCCAATAAAGAGAATGTATTTATGGTGTCCAACCAAGAAAAAAAAGAGATTATTACATGAAACCATTTCTATCCCAATTGACAGACAAACTTTGACTTTAAAAAATGGTGGGAAGTGAAGTTTTTCTTAAAAAACCAAGCATCAATTCATTTATCCTAATAAGGAGAATGAATTTGGAGTGCCCAATCATTAAAAGAATGGAGATTATTATGTGAATGCATGTTTATCCTAATTGAAAGATGAACTTTAATACTAAGATTGGTAGAAAGAGAAGTTTTCCTACAAAACCAAAGCATCAATATCATTTATCCCACTAAGGAGAATGTGTTTATGGTTCCTAATCATGAAAACAAAAGAGATTATTATGTGAATCCATGTTTATCCTAATTTATAGATAAACTTTGATTCTAAAAAAGGGTGGAAAGTGAAGCTTTTCTTATGAAACCAAAGCATTAATTCATTTACCATAATGAGTGGTATGAATTTATGGTGCCCATCGTTAAAAGAAAAGAGATTATTATGTGAATCCGTGTTTGTCCCAATTGAAAGACGATCTTTAATTCTAAAAATAGTAGAAAGAGAAGTTTTTCTTATGAAACCAAAGCATCAATTCATTTATCTCAATGATGAGAATAAATTTGTGGTGCCTAATCATTATAAAAAAATATGATTATAATGAATACACGTTTATCTCAATTGAAAGACGAACTTTAATTTTAAAAAATAGTATAAAGAGAAGTTGTTTTTTTAAAACCAAAGGATCAATTCATTATCTTAACGAGGAGAAGGAAATCGTGGTACCCAATCATTAAAAGAAGGGAGATTATTATAAGAATCCATGTTTATCCCAATTGAAAGATGAACTTTAATTCTAAAATTGGTAGAAAGAAAAGTTCTTCTTATGAAACCAAAGCATCAATATCATTTACCCTAATGTGGAGAATTTGTTTATGGTTCCTAATCATGAAAACAAAAGAGATTATTACATTAATTCGTGTCTATCCCAATTGATAGATGAACATTGATTCTAAAAAAATTGGGAAGCAAAGTTTTCCTTATGAAACCAAAGTATCAATTCATTTATCCCAATGAGGGGAATGAATTTATGGTGCCTAATCATTAAAAGAAAAGAGATTATTATGTGAACCCCTGTTTATCCTAGTTGAAAGATGAACTTTAATTCTAAAAATGACTGAAGGAGAAGTTTTTTTTATAAGACTAAAGCATCAATTCATTTATCCCAATGATAAGAATGAATTTGTGGTGCCTAATCATTATAAGAAAGGAGATTGTTCTGTGAATCCGTATTTAACTCAAATAAAGAAGAACTTTAATTTTAAAAAATGGCAGAAAGAGAAGTTCTTCTTATGAAACCAAAGCATCAATTCATTTATCTCAATGAGGAGAATGAGTTTATGGCGAACAATCATTAAAAGAAAGGAGATTATTATGTGAATCCATGTTTATCCAAATTGAAAGATGAACTTTAATTCTAAAATTAGCAGAAAATGAAGTTTTTGTTATGAAACCAAAACATCGATATCATTTACCCTAATATGGAGAATGTGTTTATGGCTCCTAATCATGAAAACAAAGGAGATTATAACATGAATCCGTGTTTATCCCAATTGATAAACAAACTTTGGTTCTAAAAAAATGGTGAGAAGGAAAGTTTTTCTTATGAAACCAAAGCATCAATTCTTTTATCCCAATGAGGAGAATGAATTTGTGGTACCCAATCGTTAAAAGAAAGGAGATCATTACGTTAATCTGTGTTTATCCCGATTAAAAGACAAACTTTATTTCTAAAAATGGTTGAAAGAGAAGTTTTTCCTATGAAATAAAAGCATCGATATCATTTATCCCAATGAGAAGAATGCATTTATGGTTCCTAACCATGAAAACAGCAAAGATCATTGCGTGAATCTGTGTTTATCCCAATTGATAGTCAAAGTTTGATTCCAAAAAATGGTGGGAAGTGAAGTTTTTCTTATGAAACCAAAGCATCAATTCATTTATCCTAATGCAGAGAATGAATTTATGGTGCCCAATCATTAAAAGAATGGAGATTATTATGTGAATCCATTTTTATCGCGATTGAAAGACAAACTTTATTTCTAAAAATGGTAGAAAGAGAAGATTTTCTTATGAAACGAAAGCATCAATATCATTTATCCTAATGACGAGAATGTGTTTATGGCTCCTAATCATGAAAACAAAAAAGATTATTACTTGAATCCATATTTATCTAATTGATAGATGAACTTTGATTCTAAATAATGGTGGGAGGTGAAGCTTTTCTTATGAAACCAAAGTGTCAATTCATTTATCCCAATGAGGAGAATGAATTTGTGGTGCCCAATCATTAAAAGAAAAGAGATTATTATACGAATCCGTGTTTATCCCAATGAAAAATGAACTTCAATTTTAAAAAAAGATAGAAAGAGAAGTTATTCTTATGAAACCAAAGCATCAATTTATTCCTCCCAATAAGGAGAATGAATTTGTTGTGCCTAATCATTAAAAGAAAAGAGATTATTACATGAATCCGTGCTTATCCCAATTGATGGACGAACTTTGATTCTAAAATATGGCGAGAAGTGAAGTTTTTCTTATTAAAAGAAAGCATTAATTCATTTATCCCAACGAGGAGAATTAATTTGTAGTGCCCAATTTTTAAAAGAAAGGAGATTTTTATGTGAATCCGTGTTTATCTCGATTGAAAGATGAACTATGATTCTAAAATTGGTCGAAAGAGAAGTTTTTCTTATGAAACCAAAGCCTCAATTCATTTATCCTAATAAGGAGAATGAATTTATGCTGCCCAATAAGTAAAAGAAAGGAGATTATTACGTCAATCCGTATTTATCCCAATTGAAAGATGAACTTTAATTCTAAAAATGGTAGAAAGAGAGGTTTTTCTTATGAAACCAAAGCATCAATATCATTTATCCCAATGAGGGGAATGTGTTTATGGTTCCTAATCATGAAAACAAAAGAGATTACTACATGAATCTGTGTTTATCCCAATTTATACACAAACTTTGATTCTAAAAAATAATGAGAAGTGAAATTTTTCTTATGAATCCAAAGCATCAATTTATTTATCCCAATGAGGAGAATGAATTTGTGATGCCCAGTCATTAAAAGAAAGGAGATTATTATGTGAATCTGTATTTATCTCGATTGAAAGATAAACTATGATTCTAAAATTGGTCGAAAAAGAAGTTTTTCTTATGAAACCAAAGCATTAATTCATTTATCCTAATAAAAAGAATGAATTTATGGTGCCCAAAAAGTAAAAGAAAGGAGATTATTATGTGAATCCGTATTTATCCCAATTGAAAGACGAACTTTAATTCTAAAAATGGTAGAAAGAAAAGTTTTTCTTATGAAACCAAAGCATCAATACCATTTATCCCAATGAGGAGAATGTGTTTATGGTTTCTAATCATGAAAACAAAGGAGATTACTACGTGAATCCGCGTTTATCCTAATTTATACATGAACTTTGATTCTAAAAAATGGTGGGAAGTGAAATTTTTCTTATAAATCCAAAGCATCAATTTATTTATACCAATGAGGATAATGAATTTATGGTGCCTAATCATTAAAAGAAAAGAGATTATTATGTGAATCCATGTTTATCCCGACTGAAAGACGAACTTTAATTCTAAAATTGGTAGAAAGCAAAATTTTTCATATGAAACCAATCAATATCATTTATCCCAATGAGGAGAATATGTTTATGGTTCCTAATCATGAAAACAAAGGAGATTACTATGTGATCCGTGTTTATCCTAATTTATAGATGAACTTTGATTCTAAAAAATGATGGGAAGTCAAGTTTTTCTTATAAAGCCAAAGAATTAATTCATTTATGCCAATGAGGGGAATGAATTTATGGTGCCCAATCGTTAAAAGAAAAGAGATTATTATGTGAACCTGTGCTTATCTCAATTGAAAGATGAACTTTAATTCCAAAAATCATAGAAAGAGAAGTTTTTCTTATGAAACCAAAGCATCAACTCATTTCTCCCAATGATGAGAATGAATTTATGGTGCCCAATCACTATAAAAAAGGTGATTATTATGCGAATTCATGTTTATCTCAATTGAAAGATAAACTTTAATTTTAAAAAATGGTAGAAAGAGAAGTTGTTCTTATAAAACCAAAGCATTAATTCATTTATCAGAATAAGGAGATTCAATTTATTGTGCCTAATCATTAAAAGAAAAAAGATTATTATGTGAATCCATGTTTATCCCGATTGAAAGAACTTTAATTCTAAAATTGGTAAAAAAAGAAGTTTTTCTTACGACACCCATGCATCAATATCATTTATTCCAATAAGGAGAATGTATTAATGGTGCCCAATCACAAAAAAAAAAAGAGATTATTCCGTGAAACCATCTTTATCTCAATTGACAGATGAACTTTAACTCAAAAAAATGGTGGGAAGTGAAGTTTTTCTTATGAAACCAAAGCATCAATTCATTTATCCTAATTAGGGGAATGAATTTAAGGTTTTAAACCATTAAAAGAATGGAGATTATTATGTAAATCCATGCTTATCCCAATTAAAAGATGAACTTTAATTCTAAAAATGGTAGAAAGAGAAGTTTTTCTTATGAAACCAGAGTATCAATTCATTTATCCCAATTGGGAGAATGAATTTGTGACATCCAATCATTAAAAGAAAGGAGATTATTATTTGAATCCGTGTTTATCCCGATTAAAAGATGAACTTTAATACTAAAATTGGTAAAGAAAAGTTTTTCCTACGAAACCAAAGTATCAATATCATTTATCTGAATGAGGCGAATGTGTTTATGGTTCCTAATCATGAAAACAAAGGAGATTATGACGTGAATCCCTGTTATCCTAATTGATAGACGAACTTTGATTCTAAAAAATGGTGGGAAGTGAAGTTTTTCTTATGAAACCAAAGCATCAATTCATTTTTGCCAATGAGTAGAATGAATTTGTGGTGCCCAATCATTAAAAGGAACGAAATTATTATGTGAATCTGTGTATATCCCAATTGAAGATGAACTTTATTTCTAAAAATGGTAGAAAAATAAGTTTTTCTTATGAAGCCAAAGAATCAATATCATTTTTCCCAATGATGAGAATGTGTTTGTGGTTCTTAATATGAAAACGAAAGGAGATTATTACATGAATCCGTGCTTATCCAATTGATAGAGGAACTTTTATTCTAAAAAATGGCAGGAAGTGAATTTTTTCTTATGAAACCCAAGCATCAATATCATTTATTCCAATGAGGAGAATGTATTTATGATATCCAATCATGAAAAAAATGGAGATTATTACGTGAAACTATCTCTATCCTAATTGACAGATGAACTTTGACTTTAAAAATGGTGGGAAGTGAAGTTTTTCTTATGAAACCAAAGCATCAATTCATTTATCCTAATGAGGAGAATGAATTTAAGGCACCCAATCATTAAAAAAAATGGAGATTATTATGTGAATCTGTGTTTATCCCAATTGAAAGAGGAACTTGAATTCTAAAAATGGTGAAGAGAAAAATTTTATATGAAACCAAAGCATCAGTTCATTTATCCTAATAAGGAGAATGAATTTATGGTTCCCAATCATTAAAAGAAAGGAGATTATTATGTGAATCCGTGTTTATCCCGATTGAAAGATGAACTTTAATATTAAAATTGGTAGAAAGAAAAGTTTTCCTATAAAACCAAAGCATCAATAAAATTTATTCCAATAAGGAGAATGTGTTTATGGTCCCTAATCATGAAAATAAAGGAGATTATTACGTGAATTTGTGTTTACCTCAATTTATAGACAAACTTTATTTCTAAAAAATGCTCAAAAGTGAAGCTTTTCTTATGAAATGAAAGCATCAATTCATTTATCCCAGTGAGGGGTATGAATTTGAGGTTCCCCATCATTAAAAGAAAAGAGATTATTATATGAATCCGTGTTTATCTCAATTGAAAGACAAACTTTAATTCTAAAAATGGTTAAAAGAGAAGTTTTTCTTATAAAACCAAAACATCAATTCATTTATCCCAATGACGAGAATGAATTTGTGGTACCTGATCATTATAAAAAAGGTGATTATTATGTGAAGCCATGTTTATCTCAATGGAAAAACGAGCTTTAATTTTAAAAAATAGTAGAAAGAGAAGTTGTTCTTATGAAACCAAAGGATCAATTCATTTATCTCAATGAAGAGAGGGAATTTGTGATGCCCAATCATTAAAAGAAAAAGGATTATTGTGTGAATCCATGTCTATCCTGATTGAAAGATGAACTTTAATTCTAAAATTGGTAGAAAGAGAAGTTCTTGTTATGAAACCAAGGCATCAATATCATTTACCCTAATGTAGAGAATATGTTTATGGTTCCTAATTATCGCAACATACCCTGGGGTGGATCCTTGTGAATCTATGGGTGCGTACAATTTAAAATATTTTCCTGACTTGCAAATGTCATCTTGACCGAAACTTTTCTTTGACGATGTGATAAGAACCAGTGTGCGGATTCTCGACTTGTGGTATAATGAAAGGGACTATAAGACGAATCGTTTATCTTATTGGTCTCGAATGACCATCACAAAATGGCCAATGCTTGGAGTCGCCACCGATCATTTAGGGCTGGGCATGATAAATGCCTATTAAAACCTATGTTTTGGGTTACGAAACTCAAACATCGATCCCATGGTCTACACAGTGCAAAGATTTGTTGTTGGGTTCAGAGTTGGTTATGCACGATGAGGTACGAACCTCTTCGCGATGCCAAAATTGATACCTTACGAGCTATGTCTTATCTCAACTTCGATTTTTTTGATCTTAACTCATCACTATTTCGATATAACACTTTTTAATGCATGAATCTTATAGAAATACAAATCCAGGTTTTAATGAAAAAAATTTAATCTCATATATGCCCTGGAGAGAGGGAATATAGAGATTTTTAATAAAATAACTTTTAAATTTTAGTTTGAAGAATGGAATATTTCATTTTAGGCATTGGAGAGATACCCATGTGGAATATTACCCTTAGTTTTATTTGAAATGATTGGAAAACATGAATGCAAATAATCATCATAAAGAAATCATGTTAGTAAGGCAACAAATGAAGTAACATAACATAGATCTTTTAATGCAATGATAAAGAAAAAGGATGGACTATTGGAATTTATCTCGCAATTAGCATCGATTATCTGGGAATAACCGAATCGATAATTTTTGAGATGCATCTAGGTTTTTTGATTGAACAAGGTTTGTTAGACACATTCATGAAAGTTCGATAAAGAGAAAATTAACTGTAGTTGAAAGATAGGGTTAGAGTATCCCTTCGAAAAGGTGGGGTTGGAGTATCCCCATGGATGACAAATAATTTTGACAAAGAAGGATTTTTTTAATCTAGACAATTTTGAAAAATGGGGTTGGAGTATCCCTTTAGAAGGTCAGGGTTAGAGTATTCCCATGGATGACAAATCATTTTGACAAAGGAAGGTTTTTTTAATCTCGATAATTTTGAAAAAGGAGGTTGGAGTATCCTCTCAGAAGGGTGGGGTTAGAGTATCCCTAAAAGTGACATGTCTAACACTCTTTAGAGTAGTCAAGTTGGAAAACTTAAGTTAGCAAAACCTTGTGATTTGGGGAATATGTAACCCTTTCGACAACTTTTGGCAAAAGAAATTATTGTGAATGAGGATGGTAAAGATGTAAAATGTGTTTGTGCCTTGATATGAGCCAATGGGAGGTCAAAGCATGTTCTCGAGTCTGATCAGGGTGATACGGAGACATTCGAATGTCTCGAGATGAAATTCGAGAAGATAACTCAATTTTGACCATAACCAAAACCAGGGGACAGCATCACGCTATCCTGCTTCTCAAATTTATTCTAAATTGGTTTGAAGGCTTTAGAGGGTGGACAAGATACCGATAGAAAGGTAACTCGATTAGGATCAAGCTAAAAAATATTTCGCATATCCTAAAAAGTCACTTTCTAGGGGAATAAATTTTCAAGTCCATATTGATTGAGCTGCTGGTAGAGCATATGAGGGACAAGGTATGTCAAAATTTGAAAAATCCTTCGGACTCATTTGGTATCAAAAAATTGCAAGCGATACCATTTTGAAAAGGGAATTTCATTAATCTTTTAGGAAAAATGTTTAAAAAATTTGGAAAAATCATTTAGTGGGCCTAAATGGCCCAACCAGAATACAAATTTGGATTCTAGAGGTTCCAGATAGTTTGAGAGAAAACTATCAGAAAATTCATGAAAAATCTTTTAGGATTTTAAAGTGATTTTTCAATTTGCAACAGTTGTGCTGCCAGTAAGGGACAAAGTAAAACAAGGGATACTCTCATTTTTTTTATGTTTACAGGTCCAAACTCGAGTCATTGATGTTCAAACGTCTATGATTGAGGGGAAAGAATGGCATGAGTGTCACAAACTCATTTGCATAGCCCCGGAGTAGTTTGGGATGATGAAACAACCCGTTGATCATACCACTTAAGGTTTTGGCTAAAAAAAAAGGGCACAAACATCTTGGGAATAATTGTATGACCATTTTCGTTTCAAAATCAGAAGATTTAAGCTTGTTTAACCAAGATTCCAGATCTGAAAAACTTAATTTTCCCTAAGATATTTTGCTAACTTTAAGGAAAATGCTAGGTCCATGCTAATCCTCATTGGTTGAGGTTAACATGCTTGGCTTGAGGGGTTTTGAAAACCAGTTTTGACAGCCATCAAACATGCATTTTGACAAAAAGAAGACAACAAACATACAAGGGGATGGCACATAACATGAATGGGGATACTAACTTTACCAATGGTTTGACAAAGAAAATGTTATGTATTGTGACAAGAAAATATTATAGATGCTAAAAATGGCAATGATTCATGCATGTTAATGTTTAAATGTGCTTGAAATGTGTAGGCTAATGATTCACACATGGATTAAGGATAACAAGATGCATGGATATGGGATAAAATGCATAAGCAAGAGATATCAAACTAATGAGGATGAAATAAGGCATTTTGCACATTAAAGGGGCATTAAGGCATCCAAATCTTAAACTACCACAACCAAAAGCCATAATAATGCATGATAATCCTAATAGGGTGATGGAAACATGGAGAGCTCACTAAAATGATGAAGGTGCTGAAAAACAAAAATTGAAAGCGATAAAGTGAGAAGTTATACTAATAAAACTTCACTTCTGGCCAAATAATTGGAGCAGTAGAGATAGCTTGAATTTCCCTCTTTTCTTTGTTGTTAATAAGCAAGAAACAGAGAGAAACAATGAGGTTTTGGTTATGGTATGGATGAGGGTGATTTTTAGAAAGTGTAAAGGTTAAAAGTGAGTGTTTTGGGGTTGTTTTTAGGTGCTGAGTGAAGAGCTACGGGATTTGGTTTTCTTGGTGTAGGAATGTGTTTTGGAAGCTAAAAATGAGCTGAAATCTAACCCTTTTTTGCTGAGATAGAAGTGGTCATTTATACCAGCATTTTGGAGCCAATTTGGTGTGTTTCTGGTCATTTCTCAAGGGGGACAAAGTGATGTCAGCATGGTGGCCATAAAGTGGCTGTAGGGAGCACCTTGCTGCCAATGTGATGGACATAGGGTGGCTGGTTTAAATGCTGAAATGATTTTTCAACAAATAGGGTGGCTGATGGTGATCATGGTCAACCAACTAGGGAGTAGGGTGATCATGTGATATTGACCTTTTTTATCCAATTACACTTTAAAAAATATTTTGATTAATTCAAAAGCCTAAATTCGAAACCTGATATGTGTTTTAATCTTTCCTAATGCAAAAAAACGAGTTAAAATCAAGTTTTGGATCAATGGTGGATGAGTAAAAAATGTCTGGACCATTAAATGGCCTGCATGTATCAATACATTGCAGAATGTATTGATACATTTGGTCCAAAAACCTTGATGGTATCGATACAGTGAACATTGTATCGATACAATGATCATTGTATCGATACTATGAACCATTGTATCGATACTATGAACCACTGTATCGATACATGTTGATATGTATTGATACATTTCTTTATAGAATGCATGTTTTGGTCTTAGCATGGCTTAGCATAGATACATGAGGTCTTGCATCGATACAGAGGCTCATGTATCGATACATTTACATGTATCGATACAAATGGGGACATTTCACAATTTTGGATCATTGGAGCATTGAATCAATACATGAAAACCATGTATCGCTACATTCAAGTAAAATTATGAATTTTCTCATATCTTTTGTCCCTAGACACCTTGAACTACATCATTTAATGCCACATCTTTGCATTTACCTTTGATATGATCCATAGGCCTTTTTTTCCTCCTCAAAATACATTTTTGCTAGGTGACGTTGTCGCCTGGCGATCATCGTCACCTCTCATGTTCGTGCTCCAGATTACTTAAGAATTAGCCCAGACAAAATGAGGTGTCTACACTAATCATGAAAACAAAAAAGATTATTATGTGAATCCATTTTATCCCAATTGATAGACAAACTTGGATTCTAAAAAATGTAGGAAATGAAGTTTTTCTTATGAAACCAAAGCATCAATTCATTTATCCCAATGAGGGGAATCAATTTATGGTGCCCAATCATTAAAAGAAAAGAGATTATTATGTGAACTTGTGTTTATCCTAGTTGAAAGACGAACTTTAATTCTAAAAATGGTAGAAAGAGAAGTTTTTCTTATAAAACCAAAACATCAATTCATTTATCCCAATGACAAGAATGAATTTATGGTGCCCAATCATTATAAGAAAAGAGATTATTATGTAATCCGTGTTTGACAAACTTTAATTTTAAAGAATGGTAGAAAGAGAAGTTATTCTTATGAAACTAAAGCATCAATTCATTTATCTCAATGAGAAGAACGAATTTATGGCGTCCAATCATTAAAGGAAAAGAGATTACTATGTGAATCTGTGTTTATCCTATTGAAAGAAGAACTTTATTTCTAAAAATGGTAGAAAGAGAAGTTTTTCTTATGAAACCAAAGCATCAATATCATTTATGCCAATGAGGGGAATCAATTTATGGTGCCCAATCATTAAAAGAAAAGAGATTATTATGTGAACTTGTGTTTATCCTAGTTGAAAGACGAACTTTAATTCTAAAAATGGTAGAAAGAGAAGTTTTTCTTATAAAACCAAAACATCAATTCATTTATCCCAATGACAAGAATGAATTTATGGTGCCCAATCATTATAAGAAAAGAGATTATTATGTAATCCGTGTTTGACAAACTTTAATTTTAAAGAATGGTAGAAAGAGAAGTTATTCTTATGAAACTAAAGCATCAATTCATTTATCTCAATGAGAAGAACGAATTTATGGCGTCCAATCATTAAAGGAAAAGAGATTACTATGTGAATCTGTGTTTATCCTATTGAAAGAAGAACTTTATTTCTAAAAATGGTAGAAAGAGAAGTTTTTCTTATGAAACCAAAGCATCAATATCATTTATGCCAATGAGGAGAATGTGTTTATGGTTCCTCATCATAAACATAAAGGAGATTATTACGTGAATCCATGTTTATCCAATTGATAGATGAAATTTGATTCTAAAAAATGGTAGGAAGTAAAGCTTTTCTTATGAAACCAAAGTATCAATTCATTTATCCTAATAAGGAGAATGAATTTATGGTGCGCAATCATTAAAAGAGAGGATATTATTATGTCAATCCGTATTTATCTCGATTGAAAGACGAACTTTATTTCTAAAAATAGTAGAAAGAGAAGTTTTTCCTATGAAACCAAAGCATCAACATCATTTATCCTAATGGGGAGAATATGTTTATGGCTCCTAATCATGAAAACAAAAGAGATTATTACTTGAATCCATGTTTATCTAATTGATAGATGAACTTTGATTCTAAGTAATGATGGGAGGTGAAGTTTTTCTTATAAAACCAAAGCGTCAATTCATTTATCCCAATAAGGAGAATGAATTTGTGGAGCCCAATAATTAAAAGAAATGAGATTATTATGCGAATCCATGTTTATCCCAATTGAAAAACGGACTTTAATTTTAAAAAAAGGTAGAAAGAGAAGTTGTTCTTATGAAACCACAGCATCAATTCATTTATCCCATAAAGAGAATGAATTTATGGTGCCCAATCATTAAAAGAAAAAAGATTATTACAAGAATCTATGTTTATCCCAATTGATGGATGACCTTTGATTCTCAAATGTGGTGGGAAGTGAAGATTTTCTTACAAAACCCATGCATCAATATCATTTATTCCAATGAGGAGATTGTATTTATGGTGCCCAATCATGAAAAAAGGAGATTATACATGAAATCATCTTTATCCCAATGGACTGATGAACTTTGACTCTAAAAAATGGTGGGAAGTGAAGTTTTTCTTATGAAACTAAACGATCAATTCAATTATCTTAATGAGGAGAATGAATTTGTGGTGCCCAATCATTAAAAGAATGGAGATTATTTTGTGAATCCATGTTTATCCCAATTAAAAGATGAACTTTAATTCTAAAAATGGTAGAAAGAGAAGTTTTTCCTATGAAACCAGAGCATCAATTCATTTATTCCAATCAGAAGAATGAATTTGTGGCACCTAAACATTAAAAGAAAGGTGATTATTATGTGAATTTGTGTTTATCCCAATCGAAAGATGAACTTTAATACTAAAATTGGTGGAAAAAGAAGTTTTTCTATGAAACCAAAACATCATTATCATTTATCCCAATAAGAAGAATGTGTTTATGGTTTCTAATCATGAAAACAAAGGAGATTACTATGTGAATCCATGTTTATCCTAATTTATAGATGAACTTTAATTCTAAAAAATGGTGGGTCGTGAAGTTTTTCTTATGAAACCAAAGCATCAATTCATTTATGCCAATGAAGGGAACAAATTTATAGCCCCCAATCATTAAAAAAGGAGATTACCATGTGAATCCATGTTATCCCAATTGAAAGATGAACTTTAATTCTAAAAATGGTAGAAAGAGAAGCTTTTCTTATGAAACCAAAGCATCAATTCATTTATCCCAATGACGAGAATGAATATGCAGTGCCCAATCTTTATAAAAATAGAGATTATTATGTGAATCCATATTTATCCCAATTAAAAGACGAAGTTTAACTCTAAAAATAATAGAAGAGAAGTTTTTCTTATGAAACCAAAGCATCAATTCATTTATCCCAATGAATTTGTGGTGCCCAATCATTAAAAGAAGGAGATTATTATGTGAATCTGTGTTTATCCCGGTTGAAAGATAAACTTTAAGTCAAAAATTGGTAAAAAAAAAGTTCTTCTTATGAAACCAAAGGATCAATATCGTTTATCCCAATAAGGAGAATATGATTATTATTCCTAATCATGAAAACAAAGGAGATTATTACGTAAATCCTTGTTTATCGAATTGATAGACAAACTTTGATTCTAAAAAATGGTGGGAGGTGAAGTTTTTCTTATGAAACCAAAGCATTAATTCATTTTTCCAAATAAAGAGAATGAATTTATGGTACCAAATCATTAAAAAAAAGAGACTGTTATGCGAATCCATGTTTATCTCGATTGAAATACGAACTTTATTTCCAAAAATAGTAGAGAGAGAAGTTTTTCTTATGAAACCAAAGAATCAATATCATTTATCCCAATAAGGAGAACGTGTTTATGGTTCCTGATCATGAAAACAAAAGAGATTATTGCCTGAATCCGTGTTTATCCAATTGATAGACGAACTTTGATTCTAAAAAAATGTGAGAAGTGAAGTTTTTCTTATGAAACCAAAGCATCAATTCATTTATCCCAATAAGGAGAATAAATTTGTAGTGCCCAATCATTAAAAATAAGATTATTATGTGAATCCCTATTTATCTCAATTAAAAGATAAACTTAATTCTAAAAATGTTAGAAAGAGAAGTTTTTCTTATGAAACCAAAGCATCAATATCATTTATCCCAATAAGGAGAATGTGTTTATGGTTCCTAATCATGAAAACAAAGGAGATTATTACGTGAATCCATGTTTAACCAATTGATAGACAAACTTTGATCCTAAAAAATGGTGGGAAGTGAAGTTTTTCTTATGAAACCAAAGCATCAATTCATTTATCCTAATGAGGAGAATGAATTTGTGGTGCCCAATCTTTAAAAGAAAGGAGACTATTATGTGAGTCTATTTTATCCCAATTGAAAGATGAACTTTAATTTTAAAATTTTGAAGGTTGAAATAGACGTTTTTCTTATGAAACAAAGCATCAATATCATTTATCCGAATGAGGAGAATGTGTTTATGGTTCGTAATCATGAAAACAAAGGAGATTATTTGTCAATACGTGTTTATCTAATTGATAGACAGACTTTGATTGTAAATAATGGTGGCAAGTGAAATTTTTCTTATGAAACCAAAGTATCAATATCATTTATCCCAATGAGAAGAATGCATTTTTGGTGCTTAATTATTAAAAAAAAGCAGATTATTATGTGAATTCGTGTTTATGTCAATTGAAAGATGAACTTTAATTTTAAAAAATGGTAAAAAGAGAAGTTGTTCTGATGAAACCAAAGCATCTATTCATTTATCTCAAAGGGGAGAATGAATTTATGGTGCCCAATCATTAAAAAAAAGGAGACTATTATGTGGATCCCGATTTACCCTGATTGGAAGATGAACTTTAATTCTAAAATTGATAGAAAGATAAGTTCTTCTTATGAAACCAAAGGATCAATATCATTTATCCTAATAAGGAGAACGTGTTTATGGTTCCTAATCAAGAAAACAAAGGATATTATTGCATGAATACGTGTTTATCCCAATTGATAGATAAACCTTAATTCTAAAAAATAGTGGGAAGTGATGTTTTTCTTATAAAACCAAAGCATCAATCCATTTATCCTAATGAGGAGAATGAATTTGTAGCACCCAATCATTAAAGGAAAGGATATTATTATATGAATTCGTGTTTATCCCGATTGAATGGTGAACTTTATTTCTAAAAATGGAGGAAATAGAAGTTTTTCTTATGAAATCAAAGCATCAATATCTTTTATCCCAATAAGGAGAATGTGTTTATGCTTCCTAATCATGAAAACAAAGGAGATTATCATGTGAATACGTGTTTATCTAATTGGTAGACGAACTTTCATTCTAAAAAATGGTGGGAAGTGAAGTTTTTTTTATAAAACCAAAGCATTAATTCTTCTATCCCAATGAGGAGAATGAATTTGTGGTGCCTAATCATTAAAAGAAAGGAAATTATTTTGTGAATCCCAATGAAGAGAATGAATTTGTTTATCTTGATTGAAAGATGAACTTTAATACTAAAATTGGTGGAAAGAGAAGTTTTCCTACGAAACCAAAGCATCATTATCATTTATCCCAATGAGGAGAATGTGTTTATGGTTCCTAATCATGAAAACAAAGGAGATTACTATGTGAATTCGTGTTTAACCCAATTTATAGATGAACTTTGATTCTAAAAAATGGCAAGAAATGAAGTTTTTCTTATGAAACCAAAGCATCAATTCATTTATGCCAATAAGAGGAAAGAATTTATGGTGCCCAATCATTAAAAGAAATGAGATTATTATGTGAATCTGTGTTTATTCCAATTGAAAGATGAACTTTAATTCTAAAAATGGTAGAAAGAGAAGTTTTTCTTATGAAACCAAAGAATCAATTCATTTATCCCAATGAGGAGAATGAATTTATGATGCCCAGTCATTTTAAAAAAAGAGATTATTATGTGAATCAGTGTTTATCTCAATTAAAAGAATAACTTTAATTTTAAAAATGGTAGAAAGAGAAGTTGTTCTTATAAAACCCAAGCATCAATTCATTTATCTCAATAAGGAGAATGAATTTGTGGTGCCCAATCATTAAAGCAATGGAGATTATTATGTGAATCTGTGCTTATCCCGATTGAAAGATGAATTTATTTCTAAAAATGGTATAAAGAGAAGTTTTTCTTATGAAACCAAAGCATCAATATCATTTATCCCAATGAAGAGAATGTGTTTATGATTCCGAATCATGAAAACAAAGGAGATTATTAAGTGAATCTGTGTTTATCTAATTGATAGACAAACTTTGATTCTAAATAATGGTGGGACGTGAAGCTTTTCTTATGAAACCAGAGCATCAATTTATTTATCCGAATGAGTAGAATGAATTTGGGGTGCCTTATCATTAAAAGGAAGGAGATTATTATGTGAATTCGTGTTTATCCTGATTAAAAGATGAACATTAATTCTAAAATTGGTAGAAAGCAAAGTTTTTCTTATGAAACCAAAGCATCAATATCTTTTATCCCAATGAGAAAAATGTGTTTATGGTTCTGAATCATGAAAACAAAGGAGATTATTACATGAATCCATGTTTATCCTAATTGACAGACGAACTTTGATTCTACAAAATGATGGGAAGTGGAGTTTTTATTATGAAACCAGAGTATTAATTCATTTATCCCAATGAGGAGAATGAATTTATGGTGCTGAATCATTAAAAGAAAAGAGATTATTTTGTGAATCTGTGTTTATCCTGATTGAAAGGCGAGCTTTATTTCCAAAAATGATACAAATAGAAGTTTTTCCTATGAAACCAAAGCATCAATATCATTTTTCCTAATGAGAAGAATGGGTTTATGGCTCCTAATCATGAAAACAAAGGAGATTACTATGTAAATCCATGTTTATCCTAATTGATAGATGAACTTTGATTCTAAAAAATGGTGGGAAGTGAAGATTTTCTTATGAAACCAAAACATCAATTCATTTATCCTAATGAGGAGAATGAATTTGTTGAGCCTAATCATTAAATGAAAGAAGATTATTTTGCGAATTCATGTTTATCCCAATTGAAGAATAAACTTTAATTTAAAAAAAGGTAGAAAGAGAAGTTGCTCTTATAAAACCAAAGCATCAATTCATTTATCCCAATTAGGAATGAATTTGTGGTGCCCAATCATTAAAAGAAAGTAGGTTGTTATGTGAATCCGTGTTTATCCGCATTAAAAGATGAACTTTATTTTTAACAATAGTAGAAAGAGAAGTTTTTCTTTTAAAACCAAAGCATCAATATCATTTATCATAATAAGGAGAATGTGTTTATGGTTACTAATCATGGAAACAAAGTAGATTATTATGTGAATCTGTGTTTATCCAATTGATAGATGAAATTTAATTCTAAAAAATGGTGGGAAGTGAAGTTTTTCTTATGAAACCAAAGCATCAATTCATTTATCTCAATGAGGAGAATG